>JAOYMZ010010815.1:0-21124 GCA_025802335.1 Pinguicula primuliflora
ACTCCCTCTTTGGGCTCCGGATTGGGCTTCATAATTGAGCTGGTTAATTGGGCTGGATAATTGGCCCACTTCCAACACTGTATTCTGTTAGAGCTATTGTATTCGGTTTTAGACTTCAATAGAAATCCGAAAATTTTGAAAAATCTTCGGAATCAGCAACGAGATGATCCAAAGACTTGTAAAACTTTTCGCATGTGACTGCTGACCGGAGGAACAGTGGTTTGCTGAAATAAACATTCTACATTTAGTTAATAGTCAATGATTAGAGATTATGTAATAGATAGAATACTCGTCCATCATTTGACCAAAAAATCTCTTATCAATCCACGATGGATGAGTCAGATTTATACTGCAAACAACCGGAAATCTGATTTGGATCCTAATCATCCTACACGAGATGGAACCTTAATAGACTCATTATAAATTCAGTTTTTAATTGTTAGAAGTTTGATCTTCTCATTAGATGGGAACACGTGAAAATGATTCTCTATTATCATCTTATCACACGGTTTGTTGTTAGTAGCGACATTCCAAAATTTCAATTTGAATCATCGGATTTTAATGTAACGATCTGATCAGTTATTCCTCACAATATATTGGTCAAGTAGTGACAATCCAAAATTTTAATTTGAATCATCGGATTTTAATCTAGCAATCTGATCAGTTCTACCCATCAAAAAAAAGAGTTCTTCCTCACAATACATTGTTTATATGCTCTGTAATATGTTATCCAATAAACCGAACCATCCAGAATCATAAAGTTATAAGTATAAGTATAAATAGACTCGTTCATTTATCAATTAGCTGGTAGCTCAAGTGGCGAGCATATAAAAGTTGTAATTAAGAGGTGCATGGATCGATATATAAGAATATCAACTTACCTATAAAAAAATAAACTGTTTCATTTTATATGCAGAAGAAATGTGATTTTTTGTATGATTTTAAACATAGATGAGATGACATATACGAAAACTTACGTCTTACCAACCACGCAATTCATGTCAAACTTGTCTACCATACATGGAAGCTACCCATAGAAACTACTGTACACTACGAATAATTCTTGCTCAAACTATAGACTTAGAAGCATAGGTCAAGCCATGCACAGTCGTCGTAGGCATGCGGATTATAAAAATAACTATATCCGAAGTCATGGTATGATCTAATCAAGATAGTGATAGTATAACAACACCAATTATGCTTTAAAAATGACAGTTTAATAAATTAAAACTGTGTTGTACAAACTTAGGTGTTAATATAAAAAAGAGTTACTAGGGAACCCATAATGTTCATTATTACATTCGAGATACAACTTTTGAGGTAATGTAGCATTTTTTTACCCCATAAAATACTTCATTGATATTAATGAGTGTAGAAGGTACGCTGAGTATGATTCCGGCCTATAGAAAACTAAACAACGAAAAAAACGTCGAAAAATACCTAGTGATGTTCTACCCTTGAATAAAAAAAGCCTATGAAAAAGAAAGCTAATGATCTGAATTTGTTTGAGAGTAACTCCTACTCATCCGACCTCTAGTGAAGAGGGTAAACCGTTTCACCTCCTTAAAATCTTTTCCAAAAAACCTCCTGGGGATAGAGGGAAATACGGTCAAAGGAAAGAGTATGACACTCGACTTGCCTCTTTGTACATAGTTGTGTGTGTGCATGCCTACACACCAGGGTGTGCACTTAGATGATCCCTGGTGTACTTCCCGATAAACCTAAATCCGACCAAATTCATCCATCGGAAACCATCTTTTCCGTCGGAAACTATAGCAAATGTAGCTCAATCTCCAAAAAAATGAGTGCAAAGAAAATTCCGACACATTGAGTGGCAGATTGAACACTATTCCGGTCCCAATTCTGTATCAAATGATGCATTGAGTGGTGGAAAAAAGTGGTCCGGGCCCAATTCTGTGAAATTGGAATTACAGCAAGGTTTTTCAGAGCGGTACATCCATGTCCGCCGTCGCTCGATAAACAAAGGGAAAACAATCATGGGAGATATTTCTCACCACTCAACCACAGGAGATGGCATAGCTATCTCAAACACTGAAGGAGAAAGGGGCGAATCTAGCCTTAAAAAGCATAACCCCCTGGTACCTGAAAACCCATATCCCATGGTCCCTCAAAACCCAGACCTGACCCCCAAGAACCCAGATTCACTGATTTCTGAAACACCTTGGATACTTGTGGGAAAAAACGAAAAAAGGCGGATGAAAAAAATAGGTATCCATCAAAAGAGGGCAATGAAAAAAATACATCAGCAGCGGAAAATGCCTTTTTTTCATTGAAAAATCAGAGGTAACACAACATCTTTCTTCATTACCAATTTCCCTGCAGGTTGGACGGAGCCAGAGATGTGGACATTCTTCAACGCACACGGGCGCGTCCGCGACATATATGCTCCACCGCGACTGGAAATCAAAGATAAGCGGTACAGATTTGTTAGATATGAGAAAAACTTAGATACTTCCGTGTTATTACAGATTTTGAAGGGATGTCATATTGGAACTATGGACCTGCACATCAACCTAGCACGGAATGCCGGTGATCCAGCCCAGAACAAATGCCCTATGGCAAGACAAGAACACACTATCGCAGGAGAGACACCGACTCAGAGAGAACCTGAGGAATAGAATTACTGGATTTTCTACCAGAATATGCAGACCAGCTATGGCTTGAAAAGTGCTTGGTAGGTCTACCTATCCCAATACTGGACCTGAACACAATGCACAAAATCTTGGATCAAAACGGCTATACGGACAACTCAGTAGTCCGTTTGGAAGGGGGTGAAGTTCTTATAAAATTATGCTATGAGGGAGAAAAACTGAAGCTGGTTAACGACATCAAGATTCAGGATTTGCTGTGTGTTTACAACTGAAGGCCATGGAAAGTGTCTAAAGGGAAGCTGGTGAGACCAATATGGATTAGGATATCTGGTACACCACTACACTGCTGGAGTGACCAGTTCTTCACAGAAATCGTTACAAAAACCGGTGAACTGCTACAGATTGACAAACAAACCTCAGAAAAAATGGAGATGATTTTTGGACGGGTCCAGATTCTAACAACATCAACTGACCCTATCAAAAAAAAACTCAGAATAAACTTAGGGGAAGAAAGTTTTGACATTTGGATTGAGGAGGAACTATCAGGTCCGAAAAGAACAGGTCCTCCAATCACAAGCGGGAAAATGCAATGGAAACCAGTAGAGCGCCGAAATAATGTCCCACCGAATATGCACTGGCCTGAATTACAACCAGTGGACCAGATAGAGGACCTAGCCCGAAAGCAACCAAGTAGAGCTATAGATCTCACTGCCACTACAGGTGTGAAGGATACCAACATCTCAGCTCAGGATAAACTATTAAATAACACCATAGTAGTAATCCAGGATCCAGAGGGGCAAAAGGGAGATCTTGAAAACTCACAGACACCTGGAAAAAGAGCACCCAAAGATGAATCAGTTCGCCATAGTGACAGTGGCACAGATATGGGCAGTGCCAACAAAAAAGATGAGATTACAGTGCTAAGCACACAGGGTTAACAAGATATAGACCGGGGTTTAAGCATGATCACAAGTCCTTTAGACATTGCAAAGAAGGGATGGAAGAGTAAGGAATTATCCTCTACAGCCAAGCAGAAAGTCTCAAAGGTTATACAAACGGGAGGCTTCAAAGCCCTCCTGATTCGCCAACTTCAGAACCTGGGAATTATAAGCCGGAGAACAAGCATCAACCGCCTTCTGGACTTTACAGAGCAAGATGATAGTTTACGTAGGGATGACAGCACAGAAGTTCCGTTTGTAGAAGGGTCCCACTACACTCCAGTTTACAGCAACAACCCTCTAGACCTTGAAATCCTCCCAGATCACGCAGTGTCAAGTAAAACAAGTGGTGGTCTAAGGCACAAACTTTCACAGGAAGGGAAATTAAAACTGCACACTGACAACATCCAATCTGGACAGGAGCTAAACTCACTTGACCAAACACGACCAGATCTCATTATTTCCCTGACACAAGAGAATGGGGGAGTGAATGAACCTCAGATAGAAGAAGTCAGTATAGAAGGAGTTTTAAACGTACAGGAAGAATGCCTTTGGGCCAAGGTGAAAACATTAGGGATTACGGCTTCAGGATAAGACGAAGAGATTGTGGAAAAACTAAAATCTATTGATTCAGCTGCAGTGGTATGCTTTGAGTAAAATAAAAAATGTGGACCAGCGAAAAGGTTTCCCCAGAACTAAAGAAAATGAAGTTATTGAGTTACAACATTAGAGGACTGGGTACAGCATCAAAGAAACGGGATGTCAGCAATTTGGTAAGATCAAACTTCATTAATTTTCTGCTGTTACAAGAAACTAAGTTAGAACAATTTATGGCCAGGACTGCGCACAATATATGGCCTAATCCAGAGTGTGAATGGGCTCACAAGAACTCCTCAGGCTGTTCAGGAGGTATTTTATGCATATGGAGGAAAGGGGCATTCCAGATGACACAATCACATTCCGCGACGGGTTATCTAAGAGTCAGTGGATGGTGGGAACCAGCACATATTGAAATGCACATTATAAACGTCTATGCTCCAGCTTCTATGATTGAGAAGAGGAATCTGTGGAACGAGATTCTGCAACAGCTATCAACAAAACCAAATGGCAGATGGTGTGTGGTAGGAGATTTCAACGTCATAAGGTCTACTGAAGAAAGAATAAGTACTTCAACACCAAACATTACAAAAATGTTCGACTTTCACAGCTTTATACTGAACGGAAGACTAGTGAACCCTCCTCTGCAAAGACGCGGGTTTACATGTTATGCTTGTAGAGGAACAAGCAGCAGTAGACTGGATCGGTATCTTTTCTCATCAGAATGGTTACATACCTGGCCGAATCTCTTTCAGTTTGCTCTTAACAGAAGTTTATCTGATCACTGCCCAATACAGATCAAAGAGGAGGAGCTAAACTGGGGCCCAAAGGCTATAAAACACTGGATTGTTGGAATGAATCTCCTGATTTCAAAGAGGTAGTCAACAGTGAATAGAGCAGCTTAATAGAAACAGGAACAAGTGGCTATGTATTGCATCATAAACTGAGAAAAATGAAATTCAAGTTGCACAGATGGAACAAAGAAAGTTTCGGAAATATAGACAAGCGGATTGAAAAGCTCAAACTTTAGATCCATACCTTTGACCTAAGGTTCGAGCTTGGTATTTTGGACACATCCGATAGAGAGAAAAAAAGAGTGAGTTGGCTTGAACTCGAGAAGGCAATAAGAGATAAAGAGAGACTGACATTCCAGAAATCAAGAAGTAAATGGATAAAGGAAGGGGAGGGAAATTATTCCTACTTTCACTCGAGGTTAATGAAGAATAGAAGATCAAATTATATAAGGGGAATGAGTTTTAACAGCCCTTGGGTGGAAGATGTACAAGAGGTCAAACAAAGGATCACCAAACATTTTAGGAATCAATATGATGACAGCATAGAACACTTTCGGCCTATAATCAACATTCCAGCTGAAAGACTAGTCTCTGATCATGACAACGAACTACTAACGAGGGAGATAACTGAGGAGGAGATTACAACGGGGTTTGGAGCTGTGGGTCTGGAAAATCCCCAGGGCCAGATGGTTTCAATTTCCTATGTGTGCAAAAACACTGGGAGGTGATAAAGCAGGACTACACTCGCTTCATAACTGACTTCTTCAAAACAGGAAAACTAGCAAGTGGCCTAACATCAACCTGGACCCCACTTCAATGGAACATTACAGACCAATATCTTTAGTCGGGAGCATGTACAAAATACTATCCATGATACTGGCAGCTCACTTCAGAAATGTGACAGCTAGTGTAATCTCCAAGGAACAAACTGGTTTTATCTGTGGAAGATAGATCCTTGATGGGGTCCTTGTGGCAAATGAGGCTATACACACATACAGAAGGAACAAGAAACCTCTCTTACTATTTAAGCTTGATTTCAGAAGGGCTTTTGACACTGTTAGCTGGAGTTTCCTAGAAAGTATGCTAAAGAAATTAGGTTTTAATGAACTTTGGTGGAAGTGGATGGTTGAATGTGTATCCTCAGCTTGAGCAACTGTACTTATCAACGGGGCAAGTGCAGGGGAGTTCAAACTTTGTAGAGGGCTACGCCAAGGAGATCCATTATCCCCCCGTTATTCCTCATAATATCTGAAGGTTTGCATTTAATGATTCAACGAGCAGTGAACATAGATATGCTGAAGGGTGCTAAAATTGGAGACATAACTGCATCACATCTCCAGTATGTGGATGATACTCTGATTCTGGTAGAACGTGAGGCTGAAAACATCAATATGGTGAGAGGGATTCTTCAGGTCTTCAAGCTGATTTCAAGATTATCAATTAATTTCATCAAGAGTGAATTATATGGAATAAACATCCAACAATCAACACTGGACGATTTTGCAAAACTACTGCGTTGCCAAAGTGGGAAACTACTGTGCCTCTACCTGGGATTACCTCTAGGGGACAATCCAGGAAGAGCTAGAATGTGGGAAAGCCTCATCAAACAAATGGAAGACAGAATGGAAACATGGGGAAACTGTTTCCTCAACTTCGTAGGAAGGGCGACCCTCATCAAAGCAGTCCTGACAAACCTTACTGTCTACTATATGTCCCTATTCCAGGCACCAGGACAGGTGATAAAAAGAATCACAAAACTGATATCTCATTTTCTCTGGCAGTCCACGGTGAGTAATCAATGACCCATCCATTGGATTAGTTGGCAGCACTTATGTCTAGAAAAGGAAGCCGGAGGTCTTGGTCTGAAAAACTTGAAAATTATGAATGAAGCATTGCTGACAAAATGGATATGGAGATTCAAAACCGACGTTGAGGGATTTTGGAGAGAAATCATTATAGCAAAATATTTCCAGTCATCTTATTATATGGTGGAACTGCAGCTCTTATCTTTACTCGACAACACATCAATAATGTTGAGTGACATTTAGAACTCAGCAGCAAACAAAGCTTGGTTCAACAATCAAGTGGAGTTCAAAGTACATTCTGGCGACAAGGCTTTGTTCTGAAAACAAACTGGACATGCGAAGGTATGCTTTCTACCTTATTCAATGACATTTATATTCTAGCTACTAACAAAAACAGCACTGTGCAAGAGGTTCTGCAACATTTCGCATAAATCAACCTCTTGCACACAGGTGCAGATCTGGTGCAGGGAAACTCCATCTTCAGGCGAGCCCTGAGAACCTGGGAGCAAGAAAGACTAAACCAGCTAAAAACTATGCTAGTGGATGCTCAAATGCTGATAGGTGAGGGCACAGACGAATGGTCATGGCAAGGGGACCCAAGTGGACAATTCATAGTGGCTGATGCCTACAAAATTATGAACAACAGTGTCATCGACGGCAGCACAGACAGATCCTCCCTGTCAATTGCTTGGAAAAGTGCAGCACCCCGATGTGTCCAGGCCTTCATGTGGAGACTACTACAAGACCGGATACCTACAATATCCAATCTGACCCAATGGGGGGTGCACATAAACGCTGCAGTTGGAAGATGTGTGTAGTGTGGCGAATGTGAGGAGAACACTGACTTCTTTTCTGGTTATGTTCACATGTGTCAGAAATATGGACAGAGATTTCAGTTTGGACAGGAACTCAACCGGTTAGTCCTCAAAGCATAACATCCCATCATCAGCAATTCGCAAGAAAGTTTAGAGGCTGCATATGGAAATAAATTGGCAGAACTATATGGCAAGCAGTAGTCTGGTATATTTGGAAGGAACGCAACTGCATTCGTTTTGATACAGAGGGGATTTCTGATGTTTCTGGAGATAGTGAAAACACAAACTTGGCATTGGACGCAGGCTTACTTTCCAGCCAATATAGCATACTCTATAACAGAGTGGATGCAGGCCCGCAACTACTATACACATGGTTTAACACCTCCTGATATTGTTTTTTAGTTTTTACTTTTATCCTGCTTTAGCCGTCAGCATGTATAGTTTTATTATGACTTTTAGTATATACTCTTTGTAAAGACTTTTTGTAACTTTTCGGTTGTGAATGAAACCTTTTCCCTATAAAAAAAATGATCCCTGGTGTTCCTTGGTGTGATTGTGTTCCATGTTCACTAACCAAATGTCCCGTTCTCTTGGGAGATTATCAGATTATTAGCTAGGTTGACTCCGGAAGCTGTTGTTGAGAGTGATAGTCCCTTGCTCCATTCGTGATTGCCCATCTGGCTATGGAGAAGGGTACCGCATTTTCATCCTTTGTACTCAACCTTATTATCCATCTTTGGACCTCAAGATAAGAGACAGAATTTGTTTGAGGGTGTCATATAGCTTCCAATGCCCCTTACATAGGTCTCTCATCCCTGCAATCAGCATGACATTCACCGCTTCGATCTCTATGTCCTGGAAGTCGTTGTCCTAGCAAAAAAGTAAAAGGCGAAGCAGAGAAGTAGCTGCTACTTCTAATGGGGAGGTGCAACTAGTAGTTGCTACCGCATATATAGGTATCCCAATTCTTGAACAGGCAATACCTCCTCCCCCTTGTTGTCCAAATCGACAATTTTGAGTTGGCAGCATTTATTTTAATGGTATATTGTTGTGGTAGTGGTTGCTAATGTACCGTTATTGGGACTTCATGAGGAGAGATGTTGATGTTCCATAGATTTAGTATTTGCTCTTCTAGTTCCCGCCCCGTGTCAGGGTGCTAAATTTAGAAACCATATAAATTATAAAAATACCAATTGTATTGAGATGACAAAAAAAATTTAAACAAAAAAAAAAATTAATCTGAGCAGTATTTTTTATTGTCGAAATCATAATATAGGACCGATTTCGATATGATTTCAATACAAATTCCGGAGTTATTGAAGAATTTTGATTTGGACAAACAGTTGCTAAAAAATAAATTCAAGGTCAACGAAATATTAACCCAAAGATTTGGATTTCTAGAAGTACACGGCCAAGTCGCGTGCTTCGATTGAGCCACTTGTGCTACTAATTTCACTAAACAGCCAGAACTACCAAAGAATACGATTATTTATTGCCTAAATCATTAAAAATTTCCCCAGTCAAAAGTTAGACGTCTGACACATCCTGCATTTAACGTATCCAACCCCACATAATACTCTTCTATAAAACCCTAATACTCAAAACCCTTAAACCAGTCATCCCAATACCAGAAAATGGCCTCTCCAACGATCACCATTCCCCTAATCATCTTCTTCCTCTCCACTCTTCTTCCTCCCATTGCCATTGCCATTGCCAATGGCGACAACAGCAGCAATGCGTTCATCCAGTGCATGGAAACTTACTCCGACGCCTCTGGAGTCATCTACAATCAAAACAATGCATCATACTCCAACGTGTTGCAGGCCTACATACGAAACCTGCGTTACAACGAGACAACAACTCCCAAACCAAGACTCATCGTCACAGCACTGAGCGTCTCGCATATCAGGGCCGCGATATTCTGCGCGAAACATCACAGGTTGAGTAGAAAATTGACAGACCCGAACTAGTGAGTTTGAGGTGTAAGGGTATACGCCTGGATCAATATATAATTTAGTATATACTTGCTCATATTTATATGTTGTTATAATTAAAAACTTTTTTGTGTATAATTAATCTATAAGATCTATGCAAAAGGATCCGGGCTTAAACACCATTGAGACCCTCAAAATATCGTTTGCGGGATTTAATCTTTTTGAGTTTTAAATCCAGGTCCAGGATCGGCCCTGTTTAGTAGACAGGATATAGTGAGATTTTGAAAAATTATTTCACTGCATCCCTGGGTTAATTAATGGAATCAAAATTAGGGACATTGGGGATGATCTTGGTGTTGTTTGAAAGCTCATTGAAAGAGGAACAAAAACCTATGTTTTTGTGGTAAATTATTTTTGGGAAGGTTCTCGATTTTGATTGAAACAGCTTGAGAAAAATTTCTCGATTGACTCGGGAAAAAAAAGTGAATTATGATGTATTAAGTTTACTTTCTAAACCTATGGGATTTGGGAGATAATTGGTTTTTTTTAAGTTAATCATATATCCGTAAAATCCTATATAATACTGCATACTAATTGTCAAATATCTTTCCCTATGCTACTAAATCTTATTTCATTATATCTCACTATGGTACTAAACCTACCTATACCTACCTATATGTCTGAGTTATAATCATGACGATTTGATTTCTATTATATGATCATCATTTTTAAGTCACTAATGATCTTGAATGTTGGACGACGGTTACAAGTATAACTCTAGACAGATCGGCAGATAACATATGACTGGAATATTTTTCGATATTTCTATGTCTAATTCTTGTGACAATTTTCTGTAACAGGTTTCAGATGATAATCCGCAGTGGCGGCCATGATTACGAGGGGATCTCCTACTGGTCCGTCCATCCTAATTTCTTCATCCTGGATTTGTTCAACTTTCGTGCAATCAACGTCAGTATAGAAGATGAATCGGCGTGGGTCGAAGTTGGGGCGTTGCTCGGGGAAGTGTATTACAGAATTGCGGAGAAGAGCAGCACGCATGGATTTCCGGCGGGTGTCTGCCCCACCGTCGGCGTCGGAGGGCATATCAGCGGCGGAGGGTACGGTAATCTCATGAGGAAATACGGCCTCACCGTAGATAACGTCGTCGACGCTACGATAATCGACGTGAACGGGCGGCTGTTGGATAGAAAATCCATGGGGGAGGATCTCTTTTGGGCGATTACAGGCGGAGGAGGATCGAGCTACGGCGTGGTTTTATCGTACAAAATCAATCTGGTTCGGGTGCCGGAAATCGTCACCGTATTCCGCGTCGCCCGCCTGTACGACAGCAACTTCACCGCTCTCATTACCCGTTACCAGGAAATCGCGGCGGACCAGTTGCCGGAGGAGTTATTCATCCGTCTGACTCTCGACGTCGTGAACGGGACAAACAGAGCAACTTTCCTTGCTCTGTATCTGGGAAACTCCACGGATCTCGTTTCCCTGTTGAGTCAGGCATTTCCTCAACTATCTCTCCGGCAATCAGAATGCCTTGAAATGAGCTGGGCGCAATCAGTTCTCTTCTGGACAAATTTCCCAATTGGAACCCCCGTCAGCGCTCTGTTGAGCAGGATCCCTCAGGTTCTCACACACCTCAAGAGAAAATCGGATTACCTGAAGAAACCCATCCCCCCGCAGGGATTGGAACTCCTGTTCAAGAAAATGGTGCAGGTCCAAACGCCTGCGCTGACATTCAACCCATACGGCGGCCGTATGGCAGCGATTCCGGCGTCCGAGAAGCCGTTCCCACACAGAGCCGGCAACCTGGCCAAGCTTCAGTACGCGACGAATTGGGTGGAAGACGGTCCGGATGCGGTGAACCTTTACTTGAATCGTACCCGCCAGCTGTTTGATTTTATGACTCCGTACGTTTCGAAGAATCCGAGGGAGGCGTTTTGGAATTACAGGGATCTTGAAATTGGGATGAACGACAATGGGAGGAATAGTTATGCGGAAGGTGTTGTCTATGGTGTCAAGTATTTCTTGGGTAATTTCAACAGGTTGGTGAGGGTGAAGACGACGGTAGATCCGGATAATTTTTTCAGGAATGAACAGAGTATTCCGGTTTTGCCATGGAAAAAGTGAAGAAGCATGTCGGTTAGACTTGGCTCGTTTCTCCCGGGTCATGACACCGGATTCGGATAATAAAGATGATCGTGAACGACCATTATTCAAATTTCAAATTATACCACCACGTCAATGAATAAAATTTATTTTTCTACAATGTGTGATTCTCGACAATGTTGGTGTGCCACTTACCCAAAAAAAACATGTTGGTGTGCCTATCTTGTATGAAATATCTATAGTAGTGATTTGTGATATAATAGTCTCTTGATTTCATCAAATCAAAGTTGTGTTGTTTTCCAATTACTAAGTAGCAACTGATCGATCTGGACAGGCATCCTTGGAATGTCCGAGAGCCCATAAGATAAGAAGCAAATCACATGCAAGTCTAACTACGTTCGTAGAAAGGATACAGTGAGATTTTAAAAAAGTATCCTACTATGTTATTTATTTAGTAATCAGGACAGTTTAGGAAAAAAAAATTCCGATTGATCTGAAAAAAGTGAATTTGAATTGATTAAATTTTCTTTCTAAATTTATGGAATTTGGGGGGAAAATTGGGGGGTTTTATTTAATTCTACATCCCTAAAATCCTATATAATCTCGCGTACTAAACGTCAGATATAAATCTCATCCCACTATATCTCACTAATTCTTGCTATTAAGCCGACCCGAAGGGTGCGGGCTTTGCGTAAATCGAGCCAGTTAGCCTTACGAAAAGTCCCCTAACCTCGGACAATGTGTGCACATCATTCTTTAGGTAGGCTCCAATGGGCTTGGCTATCTCTCTTAGTAGGACCCCGTGGTAATATTGAGCTGGGAGGTCATTAGTGGTGTGAATGTGGGTGGTTGTATGAGATTAAGGGTTCGAATCTTGATACCACCTAAAAAAAAATAAAATAAAAGATTGGGAGGTAAATAATTTGTATTGGTGTAGCTACATAATCAACACAGTTTGCTTTGGTGTTGAAATGACGATGCCGTTGAAACGCCCAGAGATAGTGGGTTGAGATTGTGTGAAGGCTTTTGAAGAGGGCCTTGTTATAGTCAAGCAGCAGGCAAAAGCCAATATCTATATCCACCAGTTTAAGCTCTTCCTTAATTTTTTTTGATAAATAATGTCGTTGAGCATATTTGAACCTATGAGCTGTGAAGCTCCCTTAATTTTCCACAACAATTTTTTGTTTTTGAGTAAGACTTGGTAGCCCATGTAGACCTAGGGGACGAAGAATCAAGGCATTCTCCATATTTTCCTCCATTTGCGCGTGCACAATTTCGTTGAATGCCATAACTCATCCTTGCCTCAGTAGTCAAATTGCCCCATCTCCTCAATATCGGACCTGTTAAAATACTCCAGATTGCAGAAGTGTAATGCCTTGATTAGATTAAATTCTAGGTATACGAACACTTTTTTGTACAAACTTTGTACAAATTAATATTAATCATTAAATTAAATTTAATCTCATTTAAATCATATTTTTGAACTATAACACACCAATTCAATAGGTATTATTATTTTATGAATAATTTGTACAAAAAAAATTTGTACACGTAGCATTTTTTATTTCCGATACCTGGTCCCCAGAAGTTTTTACTTGTGAAATTTGTTTTGGGACACCAAGCAGATTTTTCTATCATCTAAGTGGCCTCCAAAGGAAGGTCTTTTGTATCTTAACTAACATCGTTAGGATAGACATAGATGCCTTGAGGTAGGCAAAGTACCAACCCCGTAAAGGTAAAGCTAATAAAATCAGTGTGAAGACAAAAGTGGATCCTGAGAATTTCTGCAGACATGAACAGGGTATAGTATACCGACTCTAAACTTGTCCCCATCTTCATCCTGAGGATTATGTGACAATTCATGAATCTTACGGAGAAACAAAGCCTGTTTTCGACTGGACAAATTTAATCCAAAGAACTACTGCATCATATAAATCTACTTACTCCGAACAAATGAATATGAAAAAAGACTCGGTTTCTAAGCCAGCTTCGCAGGAGGTAATGTTCCGAAAACCCTGTCCCAGATCGCGGAAGTGATGCCAAAGCCTTTGTTATGAATACGAAAATGGTGATTCAGATGATATCTCTGCAAGAAGAATGAGAAAAAAAAAACTTAGCTTGAAGCAACTCTCAGCCACAGCCTTGCTTGGTCTGAACCAATGGATACAAGTACATTCTTGTGTTTACCTTCAGACCCTTTGTTATCTGGCTCGTTGGCTGCGCGTGGTGCAAGTAGTAATGAGTTATATCGTATAAGACATAACCGAGCAAGCCACCCGCAAATATACCAGTTGTAATTGATGGGGGAGATAATAGCTTTGTCAAATGCCAGAACTGCAATGTGCAAAGCAGAAAGTGTCAAGTTGGAAGTTTCTGAAGGAACACAATGGACATTTCAGATATCAAACTCAAGTAGCTCAACTGGTGAGCTGGGTACCTTCCAATGTGGAGGTATAGGGTTCGATACCTTTGCCAATTCAAAAAAAAAACAATGGATATTTCAGATTACTGCAAAATGAAGAAAGGCAGACACAATATAGCAGGTGTATATATTACTGCAACTGATGAGAATGAATGTCTAGAACAATCTAATTCATTGAGACGCACAGGAAATAGAAGAATGGCAGTTGCAGCAGGCGGAAAGACAAGGCGCAGCCCATCCATTGGGTGCTTATGATGGCAACCGTGGAGAAGATAGTGAAATGTGTTGCCCCTGCAAATTAGTACAGACAGATTCACAATATCAGCATTCACAACGCCTCAATAACCAGATTCAGCAGCAGCGTAACAGTCTAACCAGTAACTCTTTGTCTTGATGTGGAAAAGAAACCGGTGGAGTGTGTATTCGATCAAAGTCCAGACAAAGATGCCAAATACTGTCATTAAAAAGACCTGAGGGATTGAACAGCCCGATGCAATGGATCTTGAGAGGAACCACCCAACAACCGGGAGCCAAACAAGAGGAATGACCCACCAGCGAGTGCGCGTCAAGAACTGTCGGGTGAAGGAATCAATGAAGGTGTTAAACTTCATGAAATATCCAAGAATGGTGAAAAGCGAAAGGTAAGCAGAAAATGCCAGCACCTCTAGAGTATCATTTTCAAAATATCGAGGACTTTCCTTAGTCCCAATAGGCTGGTGAATCCATTCTTCATAATCTTCTAGAAGATGGCCAACCTATTAGAAGTTAAATGCAGCAGCAATTTATGAAAAGATTGCAAAATTTTTTGAATGGACTAACAAGCATTTGAACTGCACAATCAAGAAATGTAGGCCTTACCTGAAAGACAAGGGGTTTATTTAAATCAACCGTAAATCCCAGTTCCACCATTTTGCTGCTCCAGGATACAGCTGCCAGAACAGAACAGAAAATGTAAGAAATTCTGGATCTTAAGAGTTACCATTCATGAGAAGAATCTAATGTGGAATCATGATACGTAATCAGGAAAATGAAGTAATGGTTAATATCAATGGAAAATATCTTGGCAGAGAGTTCAGCCAGCTAAGACATGTCACCATTCACCATCACACGAGTTTCCAGATAAGAAAATACATTAAGGAACTTGATGAATTTAATAACAGAATCGTATGCTCCACAACTTTGGGACATAACAAAATCCAAGCAGAAGGGAATGGTTTTTAAAGGATGGTAACAGGAACTTCATTATTGGATCAGTTCACACCTCTGGAAAAAATGAAGCTTGAAATAAATCGAAAGGCGGATTTGAACGCTATCCTGTGAACGCTTATGAACCCTAGACACACGAATTGCCAGGAAATGGTAACAAATTCAAGTTTTGTCAAAAAAGCAGTTTCTTAACAAGAAAAAACAGGATTGGTTCGATATTCACTTTCTTGATAAGTTAATAGAAACAAAATCCAACCTTTTGACCTTTTGAAGAGAGAAAAGATCAGCATACAAAAAGAAGCCAGATAGAAGCTCAAAACTTGGGCAAGAACTCAAATATTCAACGCCAATCAAGAAAAACGAAACAACTTTTTACAGAAATATAAAGAGAAGGCAGGCACTAACCCAGCACAATGTGGTATCAAAATTTTGAAGTGAAGCCGAGATTTACTCTATGAATCGCCCACAGTTGTGGAAAAGGTTGAGCCAGGCTAGGCAGTGCTAATTTTCTTTCGAAGCATCCAGATGAAGGTTGGAAATAACTCGGAATAGGATACGGGGAAGAATTGAATTCGGGGCCGCCATCCGCCACAAATTAATTTCGTCCGCGTGTCGAACAGGAAATGGTGTACATCTCGGGCGTGGAGGACCAGTCCACACGGAGTTAGCTCAAAACTTCAACATTTTTTTAAAGAGATATATATGTAGATAATTATTTTGTACATAATTTGTCCAAAATATCGTTTTGTGTAGATTTTTTTAAAAGAGGATGTCGTTTCATACAAGGGTAATTTTGTCATATCCAACAAAACGACATCTAACTTAAACATTTATAATACAAAACGACATTATGTATAGGTTATGTACAAAATGCTTATGTACATGTAAAATTTCTCTTTTTCTAAAGTGGGTTGAGTAACCCTATAACCGTCGAAATCAAATCTACATCCTAGAACAATACAAATTGCAATGCTAAACGACAGTTTCTTAAACTTTTTCCTTCGCAAAACACGCCAGCTGGACTTCAATGTCCGCAGTGCATGACAAGATTTACGTACTGCATGTTGGTGTTTCCGATCCACTGAGCTGGCACTACGCCATTGGCCTTAGGTTTCTAGTCTGCTGAATCTCATTGGCTATGAGAGAAAAAAACATCGGCCTCTCTCAGCATTTATCCGTCCCTTCCCCCTTCTTTTAGAATTTTGTATTGTTTTTTTTTCTTTTTTCTTTCTCTCCTCTTTATTGTTAAAAGTGAATTTATCCGGCGCGCCGTTCATTATTTGGCAAAACGGAGTCCGTCATAATGATCAGCGCGTCGTTCTGATCCATATGACATGCAATTTCGTATAGTTTCGACGAACTTATCCATTTTCACACGGGTTATTTTATGTAACAGTGACTTCAGTCACAGACAATATTCTAGATATATAACATGCCACTACAAAATTGTTTGTACCAATGAAACATGTGATCAAAACTCCATATCATGCTGAAGCCTGAAAAAAGTTCTGATGAGTCCATCGTCCATAATTTTTAAAATACTATAACTGACTGCTTAATCTTATGAAAAAAGATTGAATGAAATTTACCAAGATAAAGTTGGTGGAACTATGATATAGCATGTGTATTTTGGTCTTTTATATATTGATTTTCCAGATCAAATTTGACAAAGATCCCAGATACCTTACTCAATTAAAATGTTGGTATATAGTTTGGTTTTTTTTTAATTGGGCGGCTGTCCTCCTACACCAAATGTTTTATGTTTACATGTAGAAAGCCCAATAAAACTAATAACCAAAGATTACATAGAAAGATAATTCTAGAGTTACTAATTCAATTTGAGGTCTTGAAATTCTAGTGTGCATCCAGCTCTGGCTAGGTTGTGCTATGTCTGGGGGCTGTAGAAGATTGGCCAGGAGCAATTGTTGTAAGCGGAGAAGTCCTGGTATGATTGTTTGGCTTCTCTTGTTGAGCAATCAGTGCGATGACTGGCGGGATTGAAGCTTCTGTGAAGGAGAGGTTTCCATTGGCTGCACCCCATATTGCCAGCTTTTGTGCCAACCGGTTTGCTGACTGCCTGCAGTGTAAGGGAAAAGGAATCAGACCAAAGGACAGCAGCGATTTGATTTCACTTACCTGTTGTTGAATGCGCCATCTCTGAGATGTTCCTGCTATGGCCTGGAGAAGAGAGTTTGAGGATAACTCTAGCTGGTAGTCTCCATCCTGGAAGGATGACAGAGCTGTGGCACTCCTGCTTAGTGCGTCCGCTTCAGCACAAATCTTTGAGTCACTTTGTAGCCTCCAACATGAAGCTGATAATATGTGCCCAGATAAGTCTCTTATCACCATTCTTGCCCTGGATAGACCTGTGTTAATGAAGTAAGAACCACAAATGTTAGCTTTAAAATGTGCTGGAGAGGGGGGTTCCCATTTTTTCCTGGCAATCAGCCTACTGGACTTGATGGTTACTGGGATTCCCAGTATGCTGATCCTTGTCCTAACGGATGAAGACGTGCTGCTTTTGATGGAGATTGTGCCAACCAGTTGTCTGAGCATGCATAATGTGTCTGTTATGACCTGAGAACTTGTGAATATGCGGCTCTCAAATCTATACTTGCACCTGTTTGTCCATATAAACCAGAGGGTTAGAGAAAATAACATGTTTGATATAAATCTGATGGATTCACCTCCTTCCACAGTTTTCCAGTTACACAGACTTGCTACCATAGATGCAGAGTAATTGATACCCATGATTAGCTCAAAGAAACACCACACTTCCGTTGCAACTTCCCCCTCATGAAACAGGTGTAGTAATAATTCTTCTTGAGGATTGACACAGCAGCAAGAGCACCTTGAGCATAATTGTATGCCTTTCGTTTCAGAGATATATCCACAGCCATGATGCAATGCTCCACTTTCCAGCGATTAAAGCTTATTTTGATCGGGAGCTGAGCATTCCAACAATCCTTAAATTTGGTGGAGCTCTGCGCTTTGTGCCTGAAGAAGTTCCATGCCGATGCCACTGAGAATAGACCTGTTTCATTCGGTGCCACAGAGAATAGCTCTGCGCTTTGTGCCTGAAGACGTCATTTTATGTCACTTAATTTTTTATAAAAAAATATGTAAATCTACCCTTTCGCAAATGCCTATACTTCAAGGCGCCTCTTATTTTCATGGCTAGTCATTTCATTACATCTTTTCATTTAATACCGCATTAAAATATGAGTCCTTTTATTTTCTAGATAATGCTCTAGGTGAACATATAAACCTAAAATTGCACTTATAACAAATAAATATTAAAAACAATTATTAATTAGAATAATGCTAGATGTCTCAACAACTAATCCAGAATTCATCCCTACAAAAATAAAATATTAATTATTTAAAATACAAAATTCTTAATGACATATAAATGTTAGAAGAGCCTTATTACTAAACGACATACATGTTGCAAAATCCTTAATGAAACTACATGTCCCTACAATTCTGTATTATTTGTAGGACATGTAGCATCACTCATAAGAAAAAGTAGTCCACAAATATTTTAAGCTGGTAACGTCATCGAAGGAGGTTTATCTACAAACTATGAGAGACTAAATAACTATTTATTACATGGAAATATTTTTGCTGCCGGACGAACTGTCCCGAATATCCTTCCTTACGTGTCGAAAAGTGTGTGGCCGCCGGATCAAAATCCGATAGCTACGATCAAATCACTTAAAAACTTAAAAACATGCGGGTCAAATGTTAATCGAATCGGGTTATGAACCACGAGTCAAATTCGACCATCATGTTATAACCCTATCGAAGAGATAATTCAAGCTTTCAGAATGCAAAATTCTGCCTTCTTCAACCTATCCGTGCTAGGGAAATGGGGTGGCCGAATTCTAGACACCCAAGAAACTCTTTGGAAGTAGGTAATACGATCTATCTATGGGATCAAAGGCAAAATACCACTAGGAGCACTGTTGGACCTACACGAGCCAACTGAAGAACAACAAAAAAGAAGAAGAAGACGCAGGGCTGAAAAACAGCCTCCATATGGTGGAGAGACCTCCAGGAAGCACTATAAGGCGCCTGGTTTCAAGAACAATGGAGCTTACAACTAGGAGACGGTGCACAACTCCGTTTTTCGGAGGACCGCTGGACAGGAAATGAAAAACTCTGCACAAAGTACCCTAGACTATACACAAAGGCGACCAACAAAGCAGCAAAAATCAAGGAACAGGGGGAATGGCTCAATGGAGTATGGAACTAGACATGGGAATGGAAACGAGAACTAACAGATATTGAAACTGATTCATTGCAGGTACTAAAGGAAGATCTAGCCACAATAACACTCCAAGAACACACAAATGATACATGGCGGCAAAAGAAAAGCTCATCAAAAGAATATCAAGTGAAAACAAGCTATGAATACCTGCAAGAGGTCCAAGAGAATTTGTATGAGCCATTGATGGTGGACAAGCTGCGACAGACTTGGAACAAGCTCGTGCCAGCAAAAGTATCAATCACCATATGGCGGATGCTACAAAATGCACTACCAACACAAGCAAATCTACAACCCCTGAAAATCATACATGCAGATCAAGAAATACTATGCTCAAGATGCAACTCTCAGGACGAAACAACAAATCATATTTTTCAAGACTGCCCAATTACTGTGAAAATATAGGATAAAATCTGGAAATGGCTGAATATCCCCTACCCAATGGTTGCGCAAGGACCGGAGATGGAGCAATACATGGCGAACAAACCCCGTGGAATATCCGGACAAGCGAGGTTTTGCATATATGCCGCAACCATCTGGAAAGTATGGAAGCAACGAAATGAGGTTCAATTTGGAAATCTAGAAAACATGAGCAGCGATGAAGAAATACTCAAGAAAATTCAATTCTCATGCTGGATGAATCTGCTAGCAAAGAATGAGAGAAATCTCACCGGGTACTCCATACATGCGTGGATGCTCTGCCCAACAACAATTCTGCAAAGCCTGTGATCAATTTTCTCCGACGAATTATCCGATCAAACACAAAGAAGAGAAACGAAGAAGAGAAGGCGACAAAACCGAGGCAGAGACAAAAGAAAAAGAATCGCGTTTTAACTTTGCACTCTTTATTTTCGACTTTTAATTACTTGTAAATACACATATAAAATTTAGCAATAAAAGTTTTAATTTACCCCAAAAAAATTCTGCCTTCTTTTACGAACAAATTACCTGCAGAATTTGATGAACAACAAAATCATGGTTGAGGAAATTATGCTCTGCTTTGTTTTGGGGAATCTTCAATTTCTATAAAAAAAATGACAATAATGTCGCTATAAAAAATTGCAGTAGCTTCGTTTTGGGTTTTGAAGGGGGGAATGGAGGAACCAGGGAACATAAAAAGGCTATTAATTGATGCTTCTGCTAGTGCGATTTCTGGTGTTGTTTTTAGGTCGGTAACATCGCCTCTTGATGTTATCAAAATCAGATTTCAAAATCAGATTTCAGGTAAGAGGTGTTAAGAAGTTGAAAAGCTTGCCAAGTTAAGGGGTTGTCCGAGTCTTATGCTTGTGACCGACTCTTTTCCATTACCTAAGGAAATCATTTCCAAGCATTGCTTCAATATATGTTGTTCTCTTCATAAATCGATTCTCATTCCCAACATATGGTATCGGAGCTTGTGTTGCATTAAAACTCACAGAATCATCGTCCTCTCGTCACGGTTATGGCAGATAACAGTTTTGTTCAACCTTCCATCCCACGATTCGACGGTCACTACGACCATTGCAGCTTACTTATGGAGAACTTCCTACGTTCCAAAGAATATTGGAACTTGATTGAGGTAGGGATCACTGCTGCAACAGGATCCGAGAAGGCAATGGAGGAAATGA
>JAOYMZ010010826.1:0-21119 GCA_025802335.1 Pinguicula primuliflora
GGATTATTGGAGAGCCGACCTGTTGATTCTCCCATGGTACCTAACCATGGACTCAGGATAGTTGATGGAGCTGAGGCCGCAGATAGGGAGAGATATCAGCACCTTGTGGGTAAGTTGATATATCTTTCACATACCAGACCTGATATAGCATATGCAGTAGGAGTGGTGAGCCAGTTTATGCACATACCACAGAAGGAACACATGGATGCTGCCTTAAGGATTGTCAGATACCTTAAGGGCACCCATGACACTGGACTGCTATTCCAAAGACATGGACATCTGAGATTAGAGGCCTATACTGATGCTGATTGGGCTAGAAATTCTGGTGATCGTAAATCGACTGCAGGGTATTTCACATTTGTGGGTGGTAATCTGGTGACTTGGAGGAGCAAGAAACAAAAGGTGGTTGCTTTGTCAAGTGCTGAAGCTGAGTTTAGAGGAATTGTTCGGGGATTGACTGAGATACTATGGTTGAGAAAGCTGATGACTGAGCTTGGATTCCCGCCTGATCGACCCTGTCCCTTGAGATGTGATAATAGGGCTGCAATTCATATTTCGGAAAATCCTGTGCAACATGATAGGACTAAGCATGTGGAGATAGACCGACACTTCATCAAGGAAAAATTGGAAGATCAAAGTATTACCCTTCCATTTGTGAGTTCAGAGGATCAACTCGCAGATATTTTGACAAAAGCGGTGGCAGGTTGTGCATTTCATGAGGCAATTTTCAAGTTGGGTATTGGACATCCCAATACACAACTTGAGGGGAAGTGTTAGTAAATGCCTCGAGCCCCCAATTGCTTTTAATGCTCCTGTCTGGCGTGGAGCATTAATACACTTGTCTGGAGTGAAGATGAGCAGCAAAACATGTCAAAAATATCTATATATATTGTAACATAGACTCATTGTATATACACACAGAAAAAGAAGAGAAAATAGATGGGAGTATTCTTCTTCCCGTGGAGTAAGGATTCCTCCTGAACCACGTAAATATCGCGTTGTGTTTTTCCTATAGTGATCACCTGCAACTGCAACGAGAATCCCATATCATCTTTGGAGCCAACGACGTCGAATAAAGAGATACAGGAGTTATCGATGAACGCCAACAACTAGACAACGATCAAGATATATGTCATCGTAGTCGATGAGAAAGACGTCGGCTTGGGCTTGTGCCTACAGACATTCTGCAGCAATGAATCATTTAATCGTGGAGAAGTGAACGATGAAGAGGTTTGCCTGACGGATTCAGATGCGGAGGTGAGTGACTCCCACAAGCCGATTAGAATCATAGCCCTGCCTGCCAAAAGTTTTGCAGCCTTCTGCTACTTACGATACTCTTCGTTGCTTGAGTTAATCCCTCCGTGTGCGCCGAAATATGGTGATCCCAGTCCTCATCCGTCTGGTCCTCATGCAATCCGAATCTTTTCAGTTTTCTCAGTGGCAATTTCATCTGGGAAGTAATCAATTGACTAAACCCCTTCCTCATGGCAAGGCCCCAGAATGACAAGCGCCCGCAAACCTTGAGATATGTGAACAAGATAGGTAGAAGAGTCATTCGTGTTAATAACCTGTTATAATCTCAAGAATTGTGTAGGAAAGAAAAAGAGAAGATTGGAAGAGCCTGAAACTGTATTTTTGTTATTCTCTGTAATCCTCTTTATATAGAAGTAGAGACCATCAGTTACAGAAATTATCTTTATAAAACTGTACCAATCACTATATTTATAACATATATCTATAACATAAATGATAATATTTGATGAATGTAATACATTTAAATTAACTATTATTTGGTAATTAGATTTGTGTTATTGTTATTTTATTCCATTTTTTTTTTAATGTAGATATCCAAACTAGTTCATTCTGGTGAATTTAAATATTTATTTATTATTGATATTTTTATATGCATTGAATATTGATTTTTTTTTATCTTACAACGTTTAATATTTTGATTTGCATGTTTCATGTATTTTGTGCATGCAGTATACCTCATTATGAAATTTGCAAAGTTAAACTACAACTTTTTTAGGTTATTTAGAGATTATATTAAAAAATGTAAGTGCATGTACAATAGTCCCAATTATAGACATGAGTTTTGTTCCCGTCCAGTTAATTATGTAGACCATATCTAAACTACACTGTACCATTTATGAATCATTCAACCACTCACAACATAAGGGACATAACATAAATTTTGCTGCAGAATGCTCCTCTCCTCGTCATACAGCAAATGTCACATGAAAACAGAATGAGGCCAATTGTGCAACAGGCACAGTTTTGGAATTTAGTACCACCAATGACCGTCCGCCGATCGATTTCTCAAACTATGCCGTCAATGCAAGAAGCATAGAAAGGTTAACTGAAAGGATTGCGAAATCCATAGAGAGCATAGCAGAAAAGTTGCAGAGTCCATCAACCTTCTGCAGGAAGCGTAGAAAGGTCAGTCCAGCTCGAAGGATTGCAAAATCCATTTGGATCGTAGCAGAATACTTGAAGAACAGGCCACAATGTCCAGTTTGTCGACTAACTTTGCATCTTGGATCGGATGAAGGGCGCATGGGATTGCTAAAATATAAAATGTAAGATCTTATTGCTGTCACTTAATCTTTCTTTGAAATTTTTGCTTCGTCAACTATGTTCTTCAAAGTATCTCTATGACCAAACAATACCAATTGATTTCATATTTCCAATACTAAAAATGGCTGAAATGATAAGCAAAGGACAGCTTCAGATTCAGCTTTGGCTGTAAACGTTCTGTACATGAGTTTACATTACATGGCTATTGTACACATGTTACTACTACGCTCGGCAAAACTGGCAATAAACAGAAAGATGGCCAAGATCAGCAGTCGCGTTGATCTTAGAGGTTAGTAGTTTATTCTACTGCTTACGAACACTCTAGCTACAGTCCGGCAGAAGGAAGTTCCGGTAGGCTGTGCCGCGAAGAGTGTTGTTTACGTCGTCCCAATTCTTGATTTGATCCAGCAGTGGTCCTTTGTGTATCTTTACCTGCTTGCTTGTTAATTCCATCAATGGTAGCCCTAGAAAGCGTTGCATATCTACCAGTTTCTGGGACATGTTCAAGACACTACGTGAGACCTTCTTGACATGAGATTTAAAAGGAACAACGTGACCATTTGAAGGATCTAACAAACACGTCTTCAATATAAGGCAAAAATCGACTTACTGTTCGATTTTTTAACAGATCTTCGTAATAAAGGATGATGTGCCTGGTGCTGCTTAAATACTGAAGGGCCTCAGAAGCTGTCTTATCCATGATTTTCAGGTCCATCAACAATGTTTTTGAGTTGATTGTAGGTTTATATCTAGCAAGAGTTTCAGCCTTTTGAAACGGATTGAAATGTTACATTCAGCAGAAATAAACGGAACCAAATAGCTTATTAAATTGAAATTTAAGGGCCAAAAGATGAACCTCTTCAGGAGAGTGAACATGGGACTTATGGGTTCCATTCAGGAGTTTGGCTTGCTTATCATAAGAATTCGCGAGCAATGATACCATCCGGCGAAGTAGATTTCTTCGGAAGAGAAATATTACAGAAACACCTCTGTTGTTAAAATATTCAGCAACTTGTTTGTGGTACTCCATCAATCCCTGAAGAAAAATTGTAAGAACCTGATGCATTCTACCATAATTATAATAAACACACAGAGAGACAATATCTGGACAATTGTTAAGAAATATTGCAATAGCCAATGCCTAAAAGATTCGGTAGAGTTGGCTCAGTGGTATAAACGACAAATTCGGTATGTGTGCGCGTCTGTGAATAAAACAGGAAAATTACAAAGATGGCAGAGTACTGGATATGCATTTTCTCGTAGATATATATAAGAATTTCAAGGTTGTACCTGATTCAGCATCCACTTGAAACCTACAGCAGCAGAGCACTGATTCTTGGAAGCACTAGTGAACCAGTCCAAATTGTATACTCTATCAAGCGTCCACATAACTGATGAGAAATTATTTCTCCTCTCTTTGGCAAAGAATATCTCCCCATTGGAACTTACATTCATATGGCTATTCAATAATGTCTCGAACCAACCACTTCCAGATCTTTGCATTGAGACAATCGTGAAAAGCCGCACTGGATTACATTCACATTCAGCCCTTCAGACACAAATAAATTAACTGTTCGCTCAATCTTCATAAAACAAAACAAACCAAACATGCCCAGTAAATCTCGCCGTTGGGTCTGGAGAGTGTAGGAAGTACACAATCATACCCCCACCCCTCAACAGGATGGAGAGATTGTTTCCATAAAAAAACCCAGCTTGAGAAAAAAAAAATAACTGAAACAACTACTTACCCCAAGCATGCACTACATACATACCGAAATAAATAAATGCCTATACAAATAACGCTCAACCTTCATTAAACATATGATTCCAGTTCAACATAAGTATCAAGTATAGGTCTTGCTAACCTGTTAAAGGTGGTGGGCTTGGGATAGTGCAAGAATGGAGTTTGAGATCTATCAGTGTCATGCTCTTTACAATGTTCCCGACGGGTATCCACATTGAGGAACTCGGTGTTCGTTTCGAAAATCGTTTGCTCCATACAAATGGAGCAGATATAAACACCAAACAGCATTGCAAATACTAGGACTAATATCCTCCTGGGAGCAGGAGGTTTCATGGGAGGTTTTACAATCATAGCGTCCTGTCAACAAAGTTCAGAGGCATGTATCAACACAATGTGGAAGGAAACCAAGTGTGCAGGATAAGAATCTAAACTGAAAAATAACGAATGCCTTGGCTTAAGCAGAATCAGCATGAAAACAAACTTACAAATTGAAGCTCATCGAGAAGTCAGAATAAATTTAAAGAAGTCAGCACATGTTCTCAGGTAACGAGGGTAAGTTAATAACAGTTTGAAGAATAAATTTGAACATGACCATATATGGAAAATCTGTGGACCGTTAAATTAAATTGCGGCACAATAATTGATGCAAATCCAATGACCAAAATTATGGGTCTCTGGACGATGGAGTCTGGATAATAAAAATTCTCCACCATATTTTACCTAAAATTGGTAGGAAATGTAGAGCAACCAGCATTATACTGAGAATCCACCCGAAACGGAAAAGAAAACACAACAAAATATTTGAAAATTCATCCCAACCTGCCAAAGATCTCCAAATTCCAAACGGATTTCACATCCACAAAATAGAATACATCGAATCTAGACCAAGAAATTGGAGATTAATGTTGAGTTTGAAAAGAAACAAGAAAATGAAACTTCACGTCCACATTCTTCAAAAAAATTCATACGCAATAACTCCAACAAGTAAATTGAACCCCCAAAACGTCACCTTGTCGAAGAGGCAGACATCTTCAGCTATTATACCTCCCATGAAAGCAAGAAGGAAAAAGAAAAAAGGTAACAAAAAACAGTCTTCCCAAAGACCTGGAGATTTATTCAATTGCTGTTCATAATCACAAAACCCATCTGGATACTTCGGCTACATAGCATCAAAATGCTAGTATAAAATGAATGTGAATACTTGAGTAATGATTCACACAAAGGCAAAAAAAGAAAAAGAAAGTCTTGAACGGGGATTTGAGTGGAGTCCAGAAAATCCGCAAATGAAGTTCCTCGTTATGAACAAGGGCAAAGGTCAAACAACACAATGCAACTCCCACCACCTGTCTTCCATCTAGATTTTCTTTGGCTCTTACTTCGAAGCATACTGCATAGTTTTTTTTTTTTTTGACCAGAACTCGTACTAGTTCTTTTCTTAATTTTTTATAGAAACGCGTGTTTTTTTCTTGTGCACGATCTTAACCTGCCGAACCATCTGCAACTGACGGTCAAGATCGTACTTACTTTAAGTTGATCACGTGCGGGTCAAAAGCCCGCGACCTGGCCATGTCGCGCTCGACCCGGTACATGAAAAATCGATTTTCTTATTTTTTATTTTTATTTTTGACTCCTACGTTTTACGAACAGGTTTTCTTCATTTCAATTTTTCCTCTAACGAAGATGATGAACAAAACTAGAAGTCAACATCAATTTTTCCTCTACCGTTTCCTTCCTAATCATCAATCGAAAAAACATTCATTAGATTGAACTAAACTAGAAAAAACATTCATCAGTTTCCTTCAACTGGCATGGATAACAAACCAACATCCGTTTTTAAGTGGGAATGCGAAAAATTGAAACAAAATGAAATCATGTTAGATCAGAGGGATTTAACTGAAAAATCAAGGTTGAAAACAACACATTCAATGGAGGAATCTATGCGGGACAAGTATACACGGGTCATGTTTTACGAATTTCAGGAGGAGTTTTTTTGAGTGTCTACGCTACAGAATTGATGGAACATTTGAAGATGATATATATTTGCGATTTACAGTTCAACCTTTTCATCAGGTTGTCGGTAGGGTACAAGAAGTTCATGTCGAAAAATTAACTCAAAAGATCACATGTAGTTGTGGAAAGTTCGAATTTGAGGAAATTCCGTATTGCCATGTGTTAGCTTATTTATTAAGATTCTATATTTATGAGTTGGCTGAGCAATACAAACTGGACCGGTGGATGAAGTCGTCGGCAGTGGGAAGAATACGATATGATTTGGAGGGTGGTATGGGCGGTTCGAATATGTTAACTAAGAGACATTGTTTACAACAACGTGTTTCAAGGCTAATGACAACGTCTTTGTGAATGATTCAAGAACAAAAGTTTTCGTAGATGGGATTGAATTAATTGAACAACAGATTCGACACATGAAACAAGTCGAAGGTTCATCTTCTCAACCTTCGCAAGAGCCTTATGAATGTAGTGCTTCTCAACCTTTGAAAGATCCTAATCAAGGTAGGACAAAGGGTTCCACTAAAAGGGCTAAGAGCGCGTTGGAAAAGTCTTTCAAGAAAGCTCGAACGTATCATGGTTGTCGTAAAAAAGGGCACGACATAAGAAAATGTCCAAAAATTGTTGATCCGTAAGTCTTTAGGTATTTATTTGATTACGGTTAATATTCTTAATAGACATGATATGTGCTGAGATCTCTTTTTTGCAATGTAGGACTTCAACGTCAATTAGGCCGGATTGCAAAGATGATGATTTAAATCCCACTGAATGTTTGGCTGCAGGTCCCTAATGACAAGTCGTCGGTTGCAGATCTGTTTTGTTGAGGTTTCAGGTTTTAAGTATGCATCGGTTGGATTTCTGTGGTGTAGTATGTATGTCTCAGATCAACGGATGTTTTGGTGGTGAATTGTAAAAATTGATGAATGTTTTTTCTTGTTTAGTTCATCAACGGATGCATCAGGCTGTTTTGGAGGTTTCAGGTTTTGAGTATGTTTGTTGGATTTCTGTTTAGTTCTTGTTTTAAGTATGCATCAGTTGAATGTCTGAATGTTTTTTTCTAGTTTAGTTTAGGTCCTTAAAAACGGATGCTGACTTGAAGGAAACTGATGAATGTTTTGTGTAGTTTAGTTGAATCTGATGAATGTTTTATAGACTGATGATTAGGAAGGAAACGGATGAAAAAAATCTGATGCAGACTTCGTTTGTTATGGTTTTTCCTGGTTTTGTTCCTTAGAGGAAACTGATGCAGACTTCGTCCTGTTGAATATTCGTTAGAGGAAAAACGGTAGATGAAAAATTGAAAGCGTAATACGCAGGAGTCCAGACTAAAACAAAAAAGAAAAAAAACATGAAACCCGGTTTTTTTTCATGTACCGGGTCGGATGAATTGTGTAGATACACTGCACGTGAGCAACTTAAAAGCAGAATGATCCTGGCCGTTGGTTGCCGATCCGACGGCCAGGACAGAAACTCGGCACAATAAGACAGCTTTCGGCACTGTAGCGGTCTGCATATGAAAAAAACTGTAGATGACCTTTGCTTGCCAAAGATTTATTACTTGTACGACTGTGTATACTTGCACATTAGTGTGACATATATTCGTCCCATCATCTCCCCCTTCTAATAACCATTGGAAACTCAACACTGTAGCCTACTTTGACAATAACATAGGGCTAGTCGGTATTGGAGGGATTTTATGAAATAATCAAGGCGCTTTCATCTCTGCATATTGTGGCACATTCCCTGGCGAAATCATAGCAGCAGACGCAGGATCAATTCTTAAAGGCTTAAAATTATATCTCTCCAGATATGAATCCTTTGAAATAGAACTATGTGCTGCTTTAACTAAATGCGGACTTGCAGACCCTCTAAAGGGACTATGGAAACCTAGAGTAATCTTGTTGGAAATAAGAAAGATACTCAGGGACAACACTACAGTAAGGATCAGATGCTGCAAGAAAAGCGAGAACCTGGCTGCACAAATACTAGCTCAGTTTGGAATATCAGCTGCAGACTGCCTATTCTCAAATGTTGAAGCCCTTCAGGCATAGATCGAAAGCATTATACAACAAGAGCATGAAGCCATTTAACATAGAGATTCCTCCAATGCTGCTAAATGTCACAAACACTCTCAAGAGGCCGCAGTCTTCTCCAACTAGGCAGAAGGACACACTAACTCAGATCACAAGAACCACTTCAACCTTACTGAGACAAGCAGCAGCTAAACATTTAAATGGGTTGAATACAATGCGAAGGATGTGTTTCTGCTATGCACTTGAAAGATTGACATCACGTTTTGTACCTCAGAGCAGCAAGACAGATAGGACATCCTTTCCATATTATTTTCTTGCCTTGCAGGTGAAGAACAAACCGGTCTCTCCACAAGGTTATCCCAGCAACAATTTACAAACACTAGTATTACTTTCAATAATTTGTGGGTTTGTAATTGTTGAACTCAAATTTGTATCCCATTCTTACACAAACGCTAGGATAGCGACGTATGAACATTGTGGCTCATTAGCAGCCATTTTATCATTAACACGTAACCCGTCCAAAACCAACGGACGAGTTTCATTTTAAAAAAAAAAGGAGTCATAAGTAAGAGTTTAGAGATTTTGAATGGTAAGTATGCTCTTTTTATTCGATGAAGTGAGTACTGGAGGCGATAGTTTGAAAATATTTGCCTTTGGAGAAGTATTAAGGCTGTCTTTCTTTGTTTAAGTATGGAGAAAGCAATATAAGGTGTGTTTTGGCATTTTTTCAAACATAACTTATTGAGGTGCACAGATTCTCGAGCAGAAAGAGGGAATGTGGAAAACTATAGCAAGGTCATTGTATGGGAAAGATGGAAGAATGTGCATTGGCAATCTCAGTGAATTAAGACCGCTAAATTCATAAGACAATAGCAAAAAAAGAAACAACAACTCTACTACATCGCATTCTTCCTGGTGGAGGGATATCCAAGATATGCTAGGGGAACAATGGTTCCAAAACAAATGGAACCTAATTGTTGGGGATGGAAAATGCATTAGATTCTGGAATGATGAATGGGCAAGGAATTTCTCCCTAGCAAAAAAATTCCCTAGACTACATCTTAAAGCTCAGAATAAGGACACAACAATTTCTGAGATGGGAAGCTGGATAGACAACTGTTGGATCTGACATTTTGAATGGAAACAAAAGTTTAACACAAATGAACTAGCCTGTTTGAAAGAAATGAAGAAAATACTACTCAATGTTGAGATGAAACAACACACAGAAGACTCATGGATGCACACAGGTCAGGGTGCTCGGGGATACACAGTCAAAGAGTCATATAAACAGATCAAAAATGAAGTAAGCAAGGAGATAGCAACATATCAGCAATTTACAGAACATGCTGCAAAAGTGTGGAACAAAGCGATTCCAAAGAAATGAAGCATCTATACATGCACGACAACTATTACAAAATGGATTACCAACGTTGGAGAACTTGCAACAGAGGCATATAATTGCGGCGAAGGTACCAATTCACTGTGTTATATCTCTCTTCGAGAAGGCTGTCGCCTAGAACGTTTAGGCGCCGCCTAGGTGCTGGGCTGTCTCCCTTCACCCTGCCCGAATATCACCAAAGCAGCAGCTTAGGGGCATCTTGCCCTCCTAGGCACTAGGCGGGCCCTGACCGCCCAGGGTCCGTCCAATGCTTTCTCGAACACTGCGTAATACGCACTTTTAGGTACGTTGTGTCATCAGAGAAACCGCATGAAAACACACAATATATATTCTATCAGTGTGAAGAAGTGAATGAAATTTGGAAGAAATTGAGCAATTGGATACAAATTGAGAACACAAACCTCTCAGCCTCATTTCAAGAGCTGCTGAATCAACAACCTAACATATTGGATGAAAAATGGATCCTCTTCTGGATCGCCTTCGTTTGGCACATCTGGGGATTGAGGAACAGACTGATTTTTGAAGGATCAGGCTTCTGACTGGATGACATTGTATGGAAAATCGATGAATTGATCAATTTTTTGGCTTCGCAGTGCAGCATCGAAAGTTTACACACAGCAGGAAATCGCAAATTCGATTTTGAATCAAGAGAGAGGCAAACGGTCTGGGCTAAACGGGTTTCCGTCCAAACCAAACCCATTTAACCTAGACCGTTTAAGTGTTTTCGAAAATGGACGAATACGGGCAGTTTATGTTTCTAAAACGGGCGATCCGGGATTAAACCGTATAAGAAAACGGGCGGCCCAGTTTTTAAAAAATCTAAACGGGCAGATACAGGCGGCACCTGTATAACCCACATTTATAATTAAATTTTTTTAATTAATTTTTTATATAAATAAATGGGCGGATACGGGTCAAACGGATAGATAAAACAGGCCAAACCAGTAAAACAGGTTAAAATAAAATGGGTACAACGGTTAAATTAATTTTTTTAATAAATAAACGGGCGGAAACGGTCCGTCTATTTAAAAACAGGCGGGCTTCAACCCGTCCGTTTTCTAAAATGGGTGGTCCGGGTTACAGTCACCCGGATCATTTTCAAAAACAGGTAGGCAAGTTTTAGCCCTCCCATCCAGATGCCTCCCGCTATCTGGATCCTTGGCCAACATTGCAAAATATTTAGCTGTGCAGGAAGAAAGTTGCGAGCAGAAATGGGCCAAATCTCATGACAAAACTGTGTGTAAATAAACTTTTATAAATACTATTTTTTACCATTCAATACAAATTTTACTTATTAAAAAAATTCTGTGTGTGAGTGAGTACACATGTGTACTAAAATATATGTATGATGTAGATGAGCACCCATCTTATAGGTAACCCTCCAATAAGCAGCTTTAATCCTAACTATTGATTTCAACCTTATTTTGATGGCTCGATGTTGTCCCAGCAATCCAAGGCAAGCCAACACCCACACAACTTACGAGGGTCGGAAGTTCACGACGGCAGAAGTCCTGCGACCACCGCTCAGCCCTGGCGTTCACGGCGGCAGAAGTCCCGCGCTGTCGTTCACGTCTGCGACGCTGACCATACCGCTCAGCCCTGGCGTTCTGCATCGCCACCGCGTGTCAGTTTTTTGCGCAGCCTCATCCATAGAGGTGTTGCGCTCGTTGGCCGGATCTGGCAGAAACAGAGCCATCCTGCGCGAAGCCCTAATCCTAGAGTTGCGATTCTGGCGAAGCCGCACAGAGTCGCGATTCCGGCGAAGCCCCATCCTCCCACGCGAAGTCTCGATTCTGGCGAGGCCCCATCCACCGATTCCGACAAAGCCCATCCTCCTGCATCGAAATTCTGGCAAAGCCATCCTCCTGTGTCGTGATTTTGTTGAAAGGCAGTGGAAATCAGCGTGTCTTTGACGAAGAGAGTTCCTTGGCTCCGGTAGAAAGGAGCAGGCGTCAGTTAACGGGAGAGAGAATCTAAATGAGAAATAAAATCAGAGCCGCGTATTAAAATCGGACGGCCCTACTACCTATGTAATTAAAAAGCTGACTACAGGATCCAAACTAAACTATTTTCATTTGAAGTGTACAGCAAACTGATTGATATAAATTCTATAAATTTATATTTATATTGGAATATTATTCACCATTGATCCTTTTGAATTTTCTTCCTCAATAAAGTAAAAAAAGTTTGTTGCCCAATCACGAGGACTGGAAAATAAGATTGTCGTGGGCCACAATTTGTCGGCGAAAGTTGGCCAAGGGGGATGAGTATTGGCTATCAGATACAGCTTTTGTTCCGCTCGCTTTGACTCCCGTACACAGATTTTTCCAGCCCTGCCCAAATAAAATGAAAAAACAATTAATCGGACACATAATAAAAATACTAAATAATTACAAACTTAAAATTATAATTTCCAATTATTTTATCATCAATTAAAATATATAAGATCAATTTTAATGTATTTGTATCGAGATCGAGTAGATTACGAATTATGATTATTGTAGTTTCACAGTTGAAAAAAAATTAAAACCCCACAAACTTGTTTAAACTGCAAAAAATTTAAATAAATTTTTTCTTGTCATTTTCAGTCGCTAAAATCAAAGTGCTAATATAGTTTGTGCTTAGATGAATTTAGAATCAATTTTATACTTCGGCTATAAAAAATTACCTAAAAATTGTGTACCAATTACCTAATTCATTCACCTAATTTTCGATAAGTAGCATTTGCACAAAAAATATTATTTGATATAAAGCTTTTCCTTTTTTTAGGTGGTACCAAGATTCGATTCCTTGACCTCACACAACCACTCACACTCACACACACTCACACCATTAGGCCAATGTCATATTGGTTATAAAGCTTTTCCTTACCAAAACATAAGGGTTTATATGACACCATAGACGCACTACAGCTGATACATAGCTTCACGAACAGTGAAATTTATTAACACTTTGTCGCGAAATCCAGCAACTATTCAGACGCTTTGCAATTCTGAATTTCTCCTTCACCCCCAAGAGGAAATAATTGCATTGCAGACTCTTTGACTAAGACTGCTCTATCGCACGACAATTATCAATGATACTTCTTCAATTCGAAAATTGGCGTACAACAAGCGGAAAACGATCTCCAACGTATTCCTATTGCAACAAATTACCACCCCCTACAGTCTCCGTTTTAGCATATTGAATGCCAAAGCTTCAACTTACATGCTGCAAACTCCCAATGCATATCATTGCAAGATCACATGACAGTCGGCTGGATCTTTCTCTTCATAGAAGCTCACTTCAGACCTCCATAAATGAATTTGTGTTGTTCTGCTCTCCCGTCTAATAGGAAAAAAAAGGTTATATATGTAGGAGGCTAAAATATGAATGTCCTTTCATGGTTCGTATGATTTGGTCACCACAAATTTAAAAACTTATTTTCTTTAAAATTATTTCATACTTTATTAAGGTTTTAAAAATTCACCAACTTGCCAGAATTATGACGTTGAATGGGGTTTTTGGTCTGGAGTGAATAAAACTATGCAAAATTATGTTATTTAAAATCAATATTTGAGAAAATAATAGGCCGACCTTAGGTGGAGTGAATAGGGGTGCCATCCTAAGCAGACTTATAAGGAATCTAAGCAAAAATTCAAATAAGATAAAGGGCGTCATCTTAATACCTAAACGGCCAAAGGATCGCATTCTCAAACATAGTCCAAAACATATGTTAGAATATCTCAATTGAAATGCTGAAGCCAAAGAATCCTACCAAAAGCGAAAGCTGCTACTCACTCATCTTCCTCTGCGACTCTTTCACAAACTTCTCTGAAAAAAAAAAAGTGAACCCACGGAATTAAATTACATTACTTTTTTGCTGTTGCAATCTTATTCAACAATGAAGAGATCTGGCTGTCGGATACGGTTTGGTTTTGGGGAGGGAATTGGGTCGGCGACAGCTGTCTCATTTCCTCATCAGCTCGCCATTTTTGTACTCTGATCCGTTCAAGAGTTCGTTGGTAGCTAGTGTAGAATATAGGTGTTGATTCGTTAATGGGTTCTTCTCGTTTATTTGATTTCGAATGCAAAATGTGGGTTATGATAAGCTCTTGGTCTTGTGCTGGCTTATTAATTTTGGCATTCGGGTCGATTCTCAGTGGAAGTTAATTTTTCTTACCTTTTCTGGGGCTTTTATTATTGTGTGTATGAAGATGCTGGCACGCCGATAACTGCATTTCCGCATTCCGGTTTGTGTTATCTTCTTCAGGACAAGGAATGTAATGTAATGATAAACGCCACATGTGCTGATATGGCATGGATTTTAACTCATAAAACTTCTATACTTATTGTTTGTTTGGTTTGTGAAGGGTGTTTTGAAGCTATGCCTCAACATATTTTCCGTTTATTCTCCTTTTCTTCTCTTCCTTTTTGGTGATTTAGGGAGGCACTTGGTGATCATAGTGTAAATGATGTATATTTTGATCTGATCTTTCGTTGGCATAACCAGATGATGGTTATGTATGACATTCTTATTTGAGATTATAACATCTGGTGTCCTTGAGTAGTTCATAAATGCCACGACCTTGCTGTTTCATTTAGTTTAGATCTCCAGTTCTGAGTGCATTTTATTGTTAGTGGCTGAACATATTTGGTTTTCTCGTGCAGATAAATCTGATGAAGAGAGATAATTGTGTATTGTAACGTGATCCGAAATGGAAAGGATCCCTGAATTACATTTGCTTCCTAGGGATTTGCTGCTTACCTCTAAATCGAGAAGGACTCAAGATTTCGACTTGCACTTTTCGACACAATCATCGAAAGGAAAGAAACTTATACAAGAAGATGAAGAAATGATACCTCATGTTCTCTCATTTAAAGTCAGTGATGATTCTTTCGACGAAAATGACTCTACTTCATTTCATGGCGTGAGCCATCCCCCTGAACCTGAAGATACTGACACAATGAGACCAGTTTGTGTTCCACTTGGGCAGAACAACACGGATGGAAAATGCATAGTCCGAACACTGTCCAAGAACAACCCTGTTCTTGAAAGTATTTCCATCCACTTGCCAAACATCAAACAGAGCCCTTTGTTGGTTTTACCAGCTGAGAGCTCAATTGAAGAGCCTAACAGCTTGCCGTCCGTCACATCCTCAATCGCAGTTTCTCATCAGTCACAAAATATAGATGCAGATTCTGAGGGGAAGGATTGTATATGGGATGCTTCGTTGCCTCCAAGTGGCAATGTGAGTCCATACAGTAGTGTAGATAGTGTTTGTGTTGCTCGGTCTATGAGCATCGCCAATAGTTATGCTAGCACGCATCGAAGCGACGTGATAATGAGTGATGGCACTCTTAGTACTGACAAGAACTACCAAAGTACCAAAGGAGGAAGCAGTATCCTTGGGGATTCTGTTGAGAGCACCAAAACTAGCCTTAGCCGTGCAAGTAATAGCAGCGCTGGTCTTAGTGATGACAGCAACTGGAGTAGTGTTACAGGAGGTGGAAATAAGCCACATAAAGGAAATGATCCGAGATGGAAGGCTGTACTGGCTGTTCGTGCACGAGATGGTATTTTGGGCATGAGTCATTTCAAGTTATTAAGAAGACTTGGATGTGGGGATATCGGAAGTGTTTATCTCTCTGAGCTTAGTGGCACTCGGTGTTTTTTCGCAATGAAGGTTATGGATAAAGCATCACTTGCTACCAGGAATAAGCTGAATAGGTCACAAACCGAGAGAGAAATCTTACAGCTGCTGGACCATCCATTCCTGCCTACATTGTACACCCATTTCGAGACGGATCGTTTCTGTTGTTTGGTCATGGAGTATTGTCCTGGAGGTGACCTTCACACTCTGAGGCAACGACAACCAGGAAAACATTTTTCAGAATATGCTGCAAAGTAGGAATTTTGATTCTGTTCTGATTACTAACACAATGAATGGCCTTCTATTCTACTTTCTACAACACCTCGTTTTGCAATTTTCTTGTAGGTGATGAAGTCCACTTTACCCCACCCTTATTTAGCATATCTTCTTCCTATAGATGTTTATGCAGGAACTGCTTTTCACGAAAATTTTCAGGTGTGAGACGGTAACAACATTTCTTAAGTGCCGAATTGTAGTCCTGTCCATCCAATGTTGATCTGACGGCCTGAATTAGATCACTTAAGTTAAATGATTGTTTAAATCTTGTCCGCCCATTGTTGATCCGACGGACAGGATTAGAATTTGGCACATAAGAAATATTGTTTTGTACGTAACGTCCCACCAGAAAATTTCTGCTGGTTTTCATCCTATGTTCATCTTCTGTAGCCATGATGGCTTCTTCTTATCAACGCAGGTTCTATGCTGCAGAAGTCCTATTGGCACTAGAGTACCTTCACATGCTGGGAGTCGTATACCGAGACCTCAAACCCGAAAATGTTCTGGTTCGTGATGATGGCCACATTATGCTCTCAGATTTCGACCTCTCCCTCAGGTGCACAGTTTCACCAACACTGATTAGAGCAGCTGCATTCAGTCAAGAAGGAGGTGCATTCTGCGTTGAACCTGCATCATCATGCATACAACCCGCATGCTTCCTCCCCCGGTTTCTCCCTCCAAGAAACAAGAAAAAGCTTGTGATGTCTAGATCAGAATCCAAGTCATCACCAGGGACACTACCAGAACTTGTGGCTGAACCCACTGCAGCACGGTCCATGTCATTTGTTGGCACCCACGAATACTTGGCTCCCGAAATAATCAAGGGCGAGGGCCATGGCAGCGCAGTGGATTGGTGGACATTTGGCATTTTCTTGCATGAATTACTCTATGGGAAAACCCCGTTTAAGGGATCAGGAAACAGAGCAACACTGTTTAATGTGGTGGGACAACAGCTCAAGTTTCCTGATTCTCCAGCTACAAGTTATGCCAGCCGGGACCTTATCCGTGCACTTCTTATTAAGGAACCACAGAACCGGCTTGGGGTGAAACGAGGGGCAGCTGAGATCAAACAGCATGCGTTCTTCCAAGGCGTGAACTGGGCTCTAATACGTTGCAGCACCCCGCCGGAGGTGCCTAGACCAACCGAGCCTCAGCCATTGGTAAAGCTTGGGCCGGTGAACCTCCCAGGTATGGTCAATGTGAGCCAAAAAACTGTAGGAACTGAGGCTAAAACTGGGGGTAAGTTCCTAGACTTTGAGTTCTTTTAGGACACTGGATCCTTGTTCTATGTTGTATCAGTGTGATTTTTGTTCAATGGAGATTGACCTTCGGTAAGCCCGTTTCAACTATATCGCTTAGGATTGCAATTACAAATGCAATCCTTGACGGACTTTGGTGTCTGCAAAATAGATTAAAATCTAGTTATAAAGATGGAGAGTCTAGATAGGTATATATTTTTAAACATGACAATCCACGCTATTTTAATTTTGCACATCGGCACCACCTGCAGCCGGAATTTTGCTCACCGATAGAAAGACTATACATTTAAGATTAAAAGTCCAATGCTCGGACGTGGTTTAAGCACCTTAGTCACCATTAATTTCGTTATATTTTATCCTCTTGTGATAAATAGTTATTAATTAGGGTTTTGAAATTTTCGGAGACGAAGTCGCCGGAACCATATTTAAGCATGGGTTTTTTTACCTCCTTTGTATAGCATTTCCATTAGTGTGTGTAATTTCGGCTGTATACGGTGTTAGTGGCCGAAATTGTAAATGTATGAATAAATATGTGTAAAATTATGTAGTCATATAACCAGTGACGGATCTAGAATTTCAAGGTTAGGGGTGCTCAATTGATAATTACAAAAAATGAAACTAATAATATTCATTGATCTGGATCTAGTTGAAACTAGCTTGAACTGGTTGATCCATAAATATATGATATAGCCGTACCCTTTAAAAAAAACTTAAAAAATTGTGTTAAACTAATTTTTCTACTACATTTTTAAAGCAAATAAGTAAAGGAAAAAATCTAGGTGTACAATGAAGAAATTAAAAGATACAGATTTACGTGGTTAGGCAAATGCCTACGTCCATGGGAGAGTTTTTGTTTCGTATTTTCATTCACACTTTTTCCCTTTACATCACACATGTTTATATAGACACTTCTAGGTCTAGGGTTTCCGGAATATATGGTAATCAAATCCCGGAAAAGAAAGAAAGATTTGCAATTAGAGATTACTGCAAATCTATTCATATACGCTACCAACAAACACTCCCTCTCAAGTTGACTATTGGGATGTCCAATATTAAACTTGAATAGCACATCATGATACGCACGTCCAGCCACTGTCTTTGTGAGAATGTCTGCAAACTGATCTTCCGATCTCACATATGGGAGGGTAATAATCTTGTTGTCCAACTTCTCCTTGATTAAGTGCTTATCAACCTCCACGTGTTTTGTCCTGTCATTTTGTATTGGATTTTCAGAAATATGAATCGCAACTCGATTGTCACATCTTAGAGGACATGTTCCTCAGGTGGCAAGCCCAACTCAGTCAGCATCTTCTTCAGCGACAAATAAGTCACCCCTCTTGTAATTCTTCGAAATTCCACCTCAGCACTCGATAGGACCACAACTTTCTGTTTCTTACTTCTCCAGATCACCAAGTTACCTCCAACGAAGGTAAAGTATCCAGATGTCGATCTTTTATCAGAATGACTCCCAGCTCAATCAGCATCAGTATATGCCTCTAATCTCATATGCCCATAGTTACGGAACAACACTCCTGTGTCAAGAGTATCCTTAAGGTACCGTACTATCCTCAAAATTGCATCCCAGTGATCTTTTTGTGGTCTATGCATGAACTGACTAACAACTCCGATGGCGTAAGCAATATCAGGCTTTGTGTGTGCCAAGTAAATCAATTTTCCCACTAGGTGCTGATAACGGCCTCGATCAACATCCTCTTCATTGTTAGAAATCTCGAGCCTGAGATTTGAGGCCATTGGAGTGTCGGCGGGCTTGCACTCCAGCATCCCAATCTCTGTTAGTAAGTTCAGAATGTACTTCCTTTGGGATATATGAATGCCCAAAGGAGATCTCATCACCTCAATACCCAAGAAGAACTTCAGGTCACCTAAATCCTTCATCTCAAATTTCGTAAATAATTTTTTCTTCAAAAATTCCATCTCAACGACATCGTCTTCTGTGATAATCATGTCATCAACATATATGACAAGGCATATCACGCCCTCGTTTCTCCTCTTAAAGAACAGAGTGTGATCAGAATTACTCTGCTCGTAATCATATCTCCTCATAGTCACTGTGAATCTCCCAAACCATGCCCGTGGAGACTGCTTCAAGCCATATAGTGCCTTCTTCAATTTGCATACATCCCTAGGTCGAAATGTCTGAGAAAACCCCAGAGGTCCATCCATATATACTTCCTCTTCAAGATCGCCATGCAAGAATGCATTCTTGACATCATACTGAAACAAAGGCCATTTTTTGTTTGTTGCAATAGAGAATAGGACACGGATTGTGTCAATTTTGGTAACAGGAGAGAATGTTTTCGAGTAATCCACGCCATATGTCCGAGTGTAGCCCTTGGCTACTAGTTTTGCCTTGAATCTCTCAACAGTGCCATCAGCTCTCCTTTTGATAATGTAGACCCACTTACACCCCACTGTCTTCTTCCCATCATGGAGTCTACATATCTCCCAAGTCTGATTTCGCTCTAAAACAGTCATCTCAATCTCCATAGCCTTCCTCCACTCAGGTGATGACATAACCTCCTCAACACTCCTTGGAAGATCTTCTCTATACAAGGCTGTGGTGAATGCCTTGGCAGCGACAGACTCTCTCCCCCTAAATAGATTCACCAATGGATATCGATGTGAACCAGGAACATAATCTGGAGAGTATCTCCGAGCCGGGATGCCACGAGTACTCCTGGGAGGTAATATACGAACTAGACGTACCACCTCAAGGACAGGCTCCACTGGGGAATCTGATAAACCTGGCGATGACATACTGGGAGAAATATCAGAATCATCTGTAGATATAATATGAGGAGTATCATGAGCACGTACCTCGATATCTAGAGAAGAAGAGCCAGTGAGCGTGGGCAGGGTGGAGGACGAAGCGGGTGATCGTAGAGCAGTAGGTCCAGATGTGGGTGCTATCCAAGCTAGTGGGTCATATACCGAACTCTCCCCCTGACAATTGGATTGGGTAGCCTCATAGTAAAATTCGGATTCCACAAAGTCACAGTGTAGTATGGTGAACATCTGCTTAGAAACAGGGTCATAACAATGGTACCCTTTTTGGTTGACCTCATACCCCACAAAGACACACTTAAGAGAACATGCATCGAGTTTAGTATGATGAGGTCTAGGAATATGCACAAACACAGAACACCCAAAAACTTTGGGTGGTATCGTGAGATAAGAGGGCACTTTGTGGTGTGATAATAAAGCTTGAAGAGGAATTTTAAGTTTCAATGCCTTAGTAGGAAGACGATTTACCAAGTACACAGCTGTAGAGATAGCTTCAGGCCAAAAATATGAGGGAACCCTAGAGTCAAGCATAATCGCACAAGTAATTTCCAACAAAATTCTATTTTTCCGTTCTGCAATGCTATTTTATTTCGGGGTGTAAGGACATATGGTTTGGTAAACTATTCCTTTTTCGGAATAAAATGTACTCATAGAAAGGTTAACGAATTCCCCCCATTATCAGAATAGAGAACTTTAAGGGATATCCCAAACTGAGTCTGAATCAACCGATAAAACTGCAGGAATTTTGAAAACACGTCTGATTTATTTTTCAAAAAATAGACCCAATACATCCTAGTGCAATCATCCACAAAAAGCAAGAAATATTTTAAGTCTCCCCCTCCAACAACAGGTGTAGGACCCTAAACATCAGCATGAACCAAATCAAAAGAAGTATCAGAATGGGTCTTAGATCGTGCACATGCATCACACGAAATGGAAAAATAGAAAGTTTAGGAAATAGTGTCTAAAGGTACACATCAGAGGGATGTCCCAATCGTTTGTGTAACAACCATCCCTTATCACCTTTCATCCCTCTCGCATTCACCACATCACCAGGAACAGCTACCTCATCAACATAATATAATTCAGCCCGCTCAGTGTCACGCCCAATGATCTCTCCTGTCCGGATATCCTGCACTACACAGAAAGAAGGATATATCACCACTTTACAATTTAACTCCTTGGTAACATGGCTGATCGAGAGCAACTTGTGAGATAATATAGGCACAAGTAAACAATTCGATAAATTCAAGGAAGGAGCAGTGTTCGAGAAATCGGCCGACTAGTCGACCACTTTCTCGTTGGTGACCCGATTTTGCCTTATACGGATGGAAAAATCGTTTAGGGTGTGGGTTCGAGAAGTCGGCCGATTAGTCAGTCGGGACG
>JAOYMZ010010837.1:0-21118 GCA_025802335.1 Pinguicula primuliflora
TCGAGGTTATCCAGACTGAACCTGTCGGGCCATGTCGGGTCATGGTGTTCAGCGGTTACAAAGTCAAAGGCGGCAGTTGCTGCGACAAGGTCGTCGAGTGCAGTGTCGAGGGCTGCATCGGATGAAAAATCGTCTGGTTTGGCAATGTTGTTGCACAGAGCGACGAGGCGTGTGGCTTCAGAGGCGAAGGCAGTTGCAAAAGCGATGAAGATACGGAAGTCGGTGAATGAGGCGACAATAAGGTCGGAGGCAATCACGACAATGGTGGTAACTGAATCGGCTAAAGCTACGACGGCGGTACCCATAATTTTAATTTTTAAACTCTAAAATTTTCACCGTCGGAAAAAATATAATAAAACAATCGTGGACTACGACTTGATTAAGAGGTATTTTAATAAATTTTTTTCATCCTTTTGTTTTAATGTCTTTTAATTTGTCGATCCAAACTCTGGAGTCTTCTCCTCTGGAGTTCGCCTTTCCCCCTCTGTATCGCTGATCTCCCCGGTTACGTTCAGTGTACCGTGCCGCGTCGCAGCTTTCTGTGGTCGCACAAATTGGTGATCTTTCCGTAGTCGAGCTGATTTCTGCGCCTGTTTGTGCCCTGTCCGTTTCCATTGGTGTTAACGGGGTTGGATTGGACCAGTGGAATCGGCAATGGAAGGATCAGAGAAAGAAAAACCCAACTCTTCGTCATCGTCTACCCCTGCATCTACCGTTGCTACTTTCTGGAAAGGTGTTATTCTTTTTCTACTAAAATTCTGTAGTATTCATTTTTTTTTCGAAGTGTCTGCTTGAGTACATGGCCATGTTTATACGTTTATTTTAATGCAGTATTGCTCCTACTGTCTTCATGTTTATCTGTCCATTGGAACAACGGTTTTTTCTTTGTTTTGGAAATAAGACATTTTTTGGGTGGATGGCTGTTTGAAAATTAATGAATTAGTGGTTAGTGCATTATACAACCTGCTATCGGTGTTGTTATCCTACATTCCAGCAGTAATAATGGTATAAAATGTGCGTTTAATTTTTTTCTGTGTATCCTATTATACTTCAATAGGATACACAAAAAATGCTGAGAGCCCAAACATCTATTTGCTTAAAAGTACTGCTTTATATTTATATGCCCGATGCACTTGCTGCTGCTTCCAGATTTTGATCTAGAGAAAGAAAGGACTGGACTGGATGAACAAGGGCTTCGAATTGCTGAAAATCAGGAAAATAGTCAGAAAAGCCGTCGGAAGCTTGCAGAAAGCACTAGAGGTATGCACTTTCAACATCTTTCTGATAAGAGCAAGGCACTGAAAATGTCAAACAAATCCAGCTTGTACTTCTAATTTATGTTTTTGAAAATTAACTGTCAACAGACTTCAAGAAGGCTTCAAATGAAGACAAGTTGGTTCAATTCAACTCTTTACTTAAGGGTTACCAAGAAGAGGTCGATAAACTTACTAAGCGAGCCAAATTTGCAGAAAATGCTTTTCTGAACATTTATCAGAAACTTTACGAAGCGCCGGATCCTTACCCAGTTCTTACTCTTATTGCTGTAAGTATGTTTCACATTTGTAAATTTTAAGTTGATCCTGCAAACTCTACAAGGAATGCATTCTACCAACTATATCTGAATGTATTGCTCTGTATTATTTCTAGATTTTAACTTGGTCTGATGGCTGTTTTTCCTTGGTAGTACTTTGCTCTTTTCCTTTATCCTCTTTTCTTTGCTATCACAGGAGAAGGATTCAAAATTGTCTGAAATAGAGTCCGAAAATAGAAAGATGAAGGTTGAGCTTGATGAATTTCGCACCGAGTCAACTCATTTGAAAAATCAACAATCAATGATAAGAAGACTTGAAGAACGCAATCGCCAATTAGAACAACAGGTCATTATCTCTGAATGGCTTTAAACAGTTTCGAGGTGCTTGCTACTTTTATCTTTGATTGACCCCTTAAAGGTATTTTTTTATGTCGGTCAAAATTTCTAGGCTCATATCATATTTCTGGATACAGGAGAGGGTTGAGGCTTGTAATTGTTCCAAATTAAAATGGTCAGTCAGCTAAGGCAGTAAGAAGAGGTAGTTCGAAATCTGGCACTCATTGATCCCAATTTCTCTAGAATATTGGACCTAATGGAACATGGAAGTAAGTAGCCACTCTCAAAAAAATAGTAAAGCATTTATTATTATTATTATAATAAGGTGCATATCCATCTATTAAGCCTAGAGAATTACAAGAAAGGTTGCACAAAAATCTAGAAACAAGAAAGAAAATCATTTCTTCTTTCCTTAGTTAGCGTTTCCTGTTTTCATCTCAGCTGTACTAGCTCTATTTACATGATAGGTTGAACGGAAATCTAGAAACAAGAAAGAAAACCATTTCTTCTTTCCTTCATTACTGTTTCCTGTCAGGCTTTCATCTCAAGTGCACTAGTTCTATCTTAAGGCCCTTTGTTTCATTCAAATCTCGTTTTGCGACACCTTTCTGCCTAGATGTAATCAAAGGGGAAGGGAAGTCTTCCATGATGCTATTTATTAAAATGGCAGCCGTATTGGCTGTTGTTCTTGGCCTAGTGGTTGTGGGGATTTTTAAGTTCCCTTGGGTGGGTGAAGGTTGTAACCCTCGAATGAAACATTTCAGAGAAAAATTATTGTAATCAATAAGATTTTGTTGTTTTTAATGACTAGTATCTGGAATTAATTTGTTCTTTTTTCAAATTTTTCGGCTATTATTTGTTGGTTTGTGTATCGGTAACTGAAGACAAGATTAAGCAATAGTTTACTGTATTAGCCTAGGGACTTCTCAGATAATGCTATGGATAATATACTTACTCCCACCCACTGCCGCATAAGCATTTTAGCATTGGAATGGGTACCGGACAGAATTTTTGGATCAAAATTTATTTATCTGAAAAAGAATGATTAATTTCAAGTCCGTGGAACATCTAAAATTTCTCGCATTTTCTGTTTATAACCGCTAACCTTTTTAGGCTGCTTTTGCAATTGTTTCTTCTGTCTCCAATTTCAGTAATCGTATGTTATTATGATTTGGTTTTGAAAATTATCATTGATTTTCATGTTCATCAGTTTCAAAAAAAGTGATTATCAGTCTTTGTATCTTAACTAAGTTCAACCTTTCTGCTTTTTTTTAACATCATTGATTTGTGATTTTGTCTGTTATGATTTAGATGGAGGAGAAAGTGAAAGAACTTGTGGAGATTAAGCAACGTAATTTGGCAGAGGAGAATCAGAAGACAATGGAGGTTCTTAAAGAAAGGTACTACATTCATTGAGAATCAGGACAGTTTATTTATATAATATATGTAGGTCAAATTTTTATAGAATTGCTTGGCGAAAATATTGATCCCTAGATCTCAAAGTTGTGAGGTGTGTCACCAATTGAGCTATTAGGAACCAATTAGGAGGGCAGTTAACTTCATGGTTTCTTTCTATTAACTGGCACACAAACATTGCTTAAAGAAAAGAAATGGGTGAATCCAGTTAGAACTAATTTTATTGAATGGTGTTACCTGTGGTCCTTATTTTTGGTGCAGGGAACGGATGCTGCAAGATCAATTACGCCAAGCTGAAGAAAGTGTTTCCACTATGAGAAAGCTACATGAATTTGCACAGAACCAGTTGTTTGAGATTCGTGCCCAATCAGGTCAGAGTCTTCTAGCTCTTGTTTTCTTGTTTATTATTACTACACTTAGGTACCAGTAGAAGTGTGAACATTTTACAGTTGCTTACTTAACTTGTTCCATCTCAGATGAAGAGACAGCTGCAAAACAGTCGGAAATTAGTTTGTTAATGGATGAAGTTGAGCAGGCTCAAACTCGCCTTCTAAGTCTTGAAAGGGAAAAGGTGACCCATTATATTTCTGTATATTTATAGGATTTCCATGAGCCATTAGCCTCATATTGTTGTTTAAAAGGTATTACAATTGTCATCCACATTTAAGTTTGATTACAATCTTTCGCAATATGTTTTGCACCTGATACGGCTTCTCTATGTTTGCCATCAACGGTGCACAAGGTGAGGAGAACCTTGTGGGGTAAGAATCACAGCAGGGTAACGAAAGAAACAGAGAACTGCTAGAAGTTGTTATTTACTTTCCCGCAACCATTGAATGGGAGTAATGCATCTTAATGTTTGGCGAGAAGGCTCGCCCATGGCTTAAAGTGCATGTTGAATTTCTCTCATTTGCTTTTATTTTGTTGATTTACATAAACCTTGCAGATGGAAATTAGGTTTAGCGGTGCCGGTTTTGTATCTCAAACCATTGCTATGATTCAGTGTTACCAATTTATTTCAATTTTGAACTTGTTTCTGACGGGGTGCAGTTTTTTTAATACATTTCTTTTTTATCAGCACAAGGCTTATTCAGGACTTCTATATTTTTATGAAATTATTTCGTAATATAATTGCTTTCTCTTTACTATTTCAGCTTGTAGTTTTTTGGATCCATAAAGGTTTAACCTTTTTTTCCTTAGACTAGAGGGTGTTTTTGGTTCCTACGAATCTTCAAAAGGAACTATTTAATTCTAAATTCCTGAGCTATTCCTGAACAGGGACTTTTGCGGTCACAGTTATCAACTGCTAATGATGAAAGTGGACACAAAACAAGGTACACCTCTGGTTTCACTGAATAAAGCAATACTATATTCAAATTTTTGTCCTTCTGACTGCTAACTGGACACGCACGGCATAATGCATCCTTGTCTATAATTCTGTATAATTAACACTGAAATGCCTGCAACAAATTTGTACATCTAATGCCTGGAATAAGCTGTTTCGACTCAGCCACATACATTCTTGGTCATGCATGCTATTCGTTTTCTGATTCCGAAGAAATGGAGATGGCTTTGTTCAGGTCATGCATTTGAAATTTTCTTCTACTTTTTGTAGTGATAGTATAGATGCAAATATGGTGCTCGAAAATTCTCTCACTGCAAAAGAAAAGCTTATATCTGAACTCAATACGGAGCTTCATAATATAGAGACAACGCTGTCAAATGAGCGAGAAAATTATCTGAATGAGCTCAAGAAGTTGAAGTCTCTACTCAACGAGAAGGTGATCCATTTCATTTATGTTTTTGCATTTCATGTCGACTGGAGAACATGATATTTTATTAATGAAATATTGTCAATTTGCAAATGCGTATAATTATCAAGGTATTTCATTTATGATTTGCAGTAATCTTGTGTTTCTTAATCAGCTAATTTGCAAATTTGTTCTTTTCCAATGCTTTGGGAAGCTTCTCAACTTCCCACATTACCTTCATCCTATTTTCCTGTTATTTATTGAAAATTGGTTGGCATATCAGAAATGAATGTATCTTGCAAGCCATTCATGTTGTTAGGAAGTAGATTAAATGAAATAAATGAACCTATGAACCAGCCAATGATCTATTATTAGATCTGAGTAGCTTGAACTTTTCAAGAGTTTGGATTGACCAATTAGAAATACTATAAAATGGAAATTGTAATAGTGACCTTGCTAATCAAACCATCATGCAGTATTCATTCGAGAACTTCCCAAAACTGATTCTTTAGTATTTCAACAAGACCGATGCAAACTTGCGGCAAGAAATCAATTGAAGGGGAAAAAGTAAAAAAAAAAAGGGACCAAAAAGACTAACATTTTTTTTTAAATAAACCCTTACTTTTATACCAAAAAGACTAACTGAAAGCACTGCAAGGGATCTGTTTCTATGCTTCTGCATATCATGCATGTTAAAGTATGTAATTTGTGTTTAAGGTTACAAAACTTCTTTTTAATGGCCGAAGTGAAAACTAACATACGCTCTTACTATTTAACAAAAAAAGCTTTCCTATTGTTCATTCAGTTCTATAGAACAAGGGTATGACCCCATTACTTTTATCCAGGATAAGCTTTTTTACACAGCTTAAATCCAATGCTAGCTAGTTTTATTTTTGCTGCTTAGGAAGTATTTTTTAAATGAAACAAGTTGCTATGATTTGCGTTGTTTTGATAAGCTAAGTTCAAATCTGGATTGTTTTTATTCTTTTCATGTAACTTTGTTTGTAGTATGATGGACGAATATTAACTCTATCTCCATAGTTCCATGAATTTGCCTGATCTCTGAGCTTTTCTACACTTCCTGTACCGAAGTTATATGGTTGGAGTTCCTTTCTTTCATTGTTTTTCTAAAAATAGACATAACATTGGTGGTTCTTATATCCTTATTAGCCTGATCGGAAGAATCAGTATATGTCTCTTTGTTAGTTAATTGCATTTTTCATACAATTGCACAGGAAGTTGAGGTTGATGAATTGAAAAAGGAGATTCAGATGAGACCCACGGAAAAGCTAGTCGAGGATTTGCGGAAAAAAGTAAAGATTTTGCAGGTGATGTGAAGTTGATTACTCTGTTGAAAAATTTGCATTAGCTGTCTGGCACTTGCTGAGAATTGCGATGACAAATTAAAAAGGAATTTGTCGAACACGGATGAACATGACCATTCACATGGAAAAATATCCAGCTTTAAAAAAGTAAAAATTGCTCATAACTTGAAAGTTTGCAAGAACCACTATGGTACCTACTTTGCCTTATTGATGAAATATGCCACTTTTTTTCATGCTACTAGGTTTCCTAGTTCCGTTGTTTTGTTGGTCAGAATTGGCACAGGAATATTAAATTCAGTGACTGTGAGAGGCAAACAAATTAACTGTTTTTTTTTTGTCATGGCTTCTGTCTCAGATGATATGATCTCTGCAATCTAAATGCATATGCTATCCTTGTAAAACGTGGTTACATTTACTTGGAAGTTGCTATGAACGTCCAACTCTTCTAATCATATATACATACAAATTGATCAAAAGATCCTATTTGATGTCCTCTTGGACATGCCGAGGTGATGGAATATGCACTGTTATGTCTCTACATTTGACAGTATGGCTGCATGCTCATATCTTTCTGTAGCTACTATAAGTTGTTCAGACCTTAGTGTACGATTAACAATAGTGTGGTGTAGCTTACTTTATTTTGATGGTACTTGAGATCTAGGCTGTTGGCTACAATTCAATTGAAGCTGAGGATTGGGAAACTGCAACCAGTGGGGAAGAGTTGAGCAAAATGGAATCATTGCTTCTTGACAAAAACAGGAAGATGGAGCATGAACTAACTCAATTCAAGGTATGGTAGTCTCCATCTGTGTATTTCCCATGAGAACATTTACTTGTACTTTCATTTTTCGGTACTAGTTTATTCCTCTAGGATGGAAAGTGATGCTAATAATTTTTTTCATTTAAAATATGTAATTATCTTTAAAAATGTAATTTATAATTCAGTTGGACAATCCTAGTAGCATAAGCTGAGTTCTCTTAATCCTCAGATCAAAATTGCTGAAAAGAGTTCTTTGCTAGAAGCAGCTGAAGTTAAAATCAGAGATTTAACAGAACTGACCACTGAACAACAGAAGCTTATCCAGAAACTTGAAGATGATATACTTAAAGTAAGTTCACTCTTCTCCGTATTTCTGTGTAGGACCTTACTCTGATAATCGTAATGCAGATGGGCTAACTGTTACCTCATAAAAATGTGACTTATGTATTAATTGACTGTGTTACCTCATAATTTCGCTTGTTTTCACTTCAGCAGATATCATGAAAGATGATGTGCTTTCCCTTATCTGTAACATGAAATGCAGGGTTATAGTTCACAAGATAAAAAAACAAGTTTCTTTGATGAGTTGGACTTATCAGATTCCGGAGGTACAAATACTGCGGAGGTAAGGACATCCAGTTCTTTCTTTAATAATGGTAATCGTTGATAAGGAACACTTAAATTCTGCAATGTACTCCATCTACTTCTATGAAGAGTAATGACTTCTCTTATATTCAATGATCAGGACTTCTCTACTGCAGTTTTTCTACATACATAATGATGTGTCTATCTTGACAACAATATTTCCTGGGCAATACTTGATTCACAATTTAGTACCTTGAATGTTGCCTCAATTACTCGAATTGAGAGCAAAAGATTTGCTTATTAGACCATGTCATTTGTCAAAACTCAAAAGTAAATTATAGCATTTTCTGTATAGTTTGAGTGCTTTTTCTCCTGAATTGTTTTATTTCGTACTCTATTCAAAGCGCTTTCATTTTATTCTTCTATTCAGATGAGGAAGTAGGACTCTAGTGTTTGCTAACAGTAATAATGTAGTCATGTCTTGAGCTACTCGATGACAAGCCGCTGGCAAGGAAAAATTACTCTCCCCAACCTGATTTCGTAGGACATTTCATGATTGTATGATGCACATGGAGAAGTAAATCAAAATCTTTGCTTCTAATGAATATTTATAGGACCATATCTTTTGTCATTGGTTCTCTAAGACTAATTATTATTTCTTAGTTGCTTAATGCTAGTGAATTACTCTGTCTGGATGCGTTGGTCAGTTTATATTTCTGTGAAGTACATCTTTCTTCACATTATAATGCTCAATTTATAGTTATGTGATTTGTCAGGACAGGATACCATGTATGGTTCTGCTAAATGCGGATTGTAGATTATGTTAACCAAATTTAGTACTTTATGCTTTTGTCTTTCTTGTTTAAACTTTTGTTATAGCTTCAAGTGGATAACTGCTTTTTGAGTTGTCAATCTTGTGGCAGTCTTTTGGAATTTATATTTGAAGTTTGAACTGATAGCACGCAATGCTTCCTGAGACAGAATTCTGGACAAAGATATGCTCCTTCTGAACTCGACCAAAGCTCTATGCTTAAGGTGATATGCAATCAACGTGACCGATTTAGAGCTCGTCTAAGGGAGACTGAAGAGGTTTGTCGGGCCTCATTTTCTTGGACAGTGGCATGGATATTACATTGCGCAGTTATTCTGACTCAGTTTTATCATCTAAATCCACTGGTTGAAAATGTGACAGGAGATAAGAAAATTGAATGAGAAGAATGCAACTCTAATCGCTGAACTTGAGAAGACTAAAGCAGATAATGTCAAACTCTATGGAAAAATTCGATATGTTCAGGATTATAACTCGGAAAAAGTGATTTCCAGAGGATCGAAGAAGGTATTTAGTTAAACATGTCGCATTATATTTGATATCAAAATTTATTTATATCTCACCTGCCATTGTCTGTATTTTCAGTATGCTGAAGATCTGGAAAGTGGTTTTAGCTCAGACGTTGAGTCAAAGTACAAAAAGATGTATGAAGATGACATTAATCCGTTTGCTGCATTCTCTAAAAAGGTAGATCCTTTTTTAATGTTTCATTTCTTTAGCTATTTGGCCCTTTTACTTTAGAGCTTTCTCGTCCCTAGTCGGCTTTCTTTGTTCAATGATCGTTTTAACGGAGTTTTCTCACAATCAACTTACCGTTGATCGACACACTATAGTTTTTATCAATACCCTTTCTGTATTCCTGTAATATTTTTCTACCAATACGCATGACCTCGTTTCTGTACAGCACTCAGGAAGGGTGTCTGTGGTTTGTCCTTCGTGCATCTACTAAAAACTGTGATTGTTAAGGATTTTGTATTTCATTTCTTTAAGTAGCTCATTCTTGCCTGGGTTCATATTTATATATCCTGTGTACCAAGTTTTAATGTTCAGATTATAATTGTTTTTATCTTTGGTGGTTTTCTGAACTTCATAGTTAGATTTGGCTGAGCATTTTTTGTTTTATTTTATGTTCTAATCTCTCTTTGCCGTTTATTGCTTATAAAAAATAGGAAAGAGATCAAAGGTACAAGGATCTCGGGTTGAGGGATAAAATCACCCTTAGTGGTGGACGATTTGTCCTTGGCAACAAGTAAGCTTTCTGATTCTGTGGCATGACATGATTTGTAATTCAATAAATTTGTTTTTCCTATCCTGGTTTAGAAATAATTAAGTGTACCATGTTTTGATCGAGCGGTTCCGGTGCGGGGCCGGCGACTTCGTCGTCGGGAATTTCTAAAACTCTATTTAGTACTACTTAACTCAAGGGAGAAAGAGTTTTAGAAATTACCTGCCATGAAGTCGCCGGGACCGCACCGGAACATGAGGCTTTTGATCTCCTACGTATGGTCTTTTCAATGGTGCAACCAATTTTGACGACGGGTAGTGGCAAGTATGGGTTGTACTTCTTGAGCTGTACTTTTGGACTGTACATATGAGAAAAACTCTCTAACATATTACTAACTGATGCAAGTCGATTTTCGACTTCTAGATTTCCTTTCTGTTGTTGACAATATCAATATTTGCAGGCGCGCAAGAACTTTCGTGTTCTTCTATACCATTTTGTTGCACATATTGGTCTTTACCTGCTTGTACCGGATGTCTGCCTTAAGCTCCCTCAGGTTGTGTTGCGTGTACATTTAGCAGATCATCTGGAATCAGTATTATAAACTTTGTTTGGTGTTCATCTTTCTTGATCATTAAGGTGAGATACTTATTGTGCTCTCTTTTTTTGCAACAGCTATGAAGGTCATGAAGAAACACTTATTGGAGAAAATATCCAAGTGAACAACCCTTGAGTAACTTCCACAATATGCTTTCGTTAATTTTCTTCTCTTACTTTACAAAGTGAAACAGCCTTAATCTGGAGGAGGGTCTTTATATATATTATCATACTTTTTCTGACCTTAAGAAAAATCCCACATATACATATGATTACTATATGAATATGGCTTCATTCTTTTACATAATTTTTTACACGTGCTTGCAATTCGGGCTATTAGCACTACATGTTGTCTGAATTGGAGACACAGAGAAAGTCTATATAAAGGAGACCCAAAAAATTATGTTTTGATAGGGTTCCGGCGACATCACGAAAATTTCTAAACCCTAATTAAGGATGGTTTAATCTAAGAGAAAAAGTGCAAAGATATTATTGGAGATAAAGTTGTAATTCCACTGGAGCCAAGGGTTTTTGGTCTCTTAGGTATATTCTCTCTATCATATGGCTAATTCCAGTAACTGACAATGACTAATCAGAATTGCAATGAGAAAACGGTAAATTACAGAACTGAAGAGACTTGATTTATTGTGTTGTTCACACTTGTAGGGCTAAGCCTCCAACTCTAAGAGAGCTCCATGAGTTAATTTGAAATTCAGGCACGTTCAATTGAATTGATTATGAATATATACATAAGACTATATAGAGTAGTTATTTGCTTATTGATTCCTAGACTGATAAAAATAAGTGGAACATGCTAGTGGATAGGTTGCAACTAATTGTATTTCATCTATTAAGAGTAGAATGTAGCTATTTAGTTTGTTCATTATTTGTGTAGGCATTTATTTATTTCAGTGTGGATGTAGTGCATGGTTGGGGTAAGAAGTTATTTCAGTTATATTTGCTTCTTCTTTTTTATTATTATTTTTATATTTTTTGTATTTTTTTCGAGCTGGGGTCTCCATGGAAACAATCTCTCTGTCCTGTCGAGGGGTGGGGGTATGATTCTGTACATCCCACTCTTCCCAGACCCTGTCCGAAATTTGCTGGATATATTTGGTTTGGTTTGGTTTGATTTGGTTTGATTTGGTTTGGTTTGATTTACTATTTACAAGAATTGGTCATTTTTTTATTCCAACATTTGAGTAATTCACTTGTTTTTAGTTAGAATACAGATCAAATTATGAGTACATGCACTCTATATATACTTCCAAACAAATTCATAACGATACAAAGTGATAAATGAGCACTAGAACAATTTTTTTTAGCAAAGCAATTGGATTCAGATCATAAGTACCAGTAGGAGTAGATTTATTAATTATATTATGACATTGTATTAATGATTACATTACAATACAATGAAACTAAATATGATACATTTAGGCCCAGTTTAGTAGTCAAGATATAATAGGATTTTAAAAAATTATCTCACTGTATCCTGTGTTCAGTAACCAGGATGGCTTGTGAAAAATTTTCCTGTTGACCCGGAAAAAAATTGAATTTTGATGGATTAAGTTTTCTTTCTAAACCTATGTGATTTGGGAATAATTGAATTTTTCAAGTTAATCATACACCCCTAAAATCCTATATAATGCTGCGTACTAAACGTCGGATATCTTTTCTCATCGCACTAAATTTCATCTTACTATATCCCACCCATCCTTGCTACTAAACCTACTCTAAGGTCTGTTTACTTGAATTCCAGCCCAAGAATTAACTTCACATTAATTTAAGATTGAAACCTACAATTTACAATAATTCCATAATTGGGCTGGAATGGCATTGAACCAAAAAAAAAATCTCAAGTTTACTTGCAGTCCCAAATAGTTGGCCCAATTTAAAAAATAAAGTGAATGTACCAATATGCCCTCGTTTACGGTATACGTCAATTCGCCTCCTTCCAGTCTCTTATGCCTCCTTCCAGTCTCTTATGCCTCTTCGAATGCACCACCCCTGATTACAATACGCTTCGTGGAGAAGAAATGGAAGCAGAAACGACGAGAAATCGACCTCTCCTCAAGTATCTGTGATCGAAACTCACGCACGGCCCGAGTCTCCGGGAACAAAACCCGCAGAGGAAATCGACAAATATGCTATTATTCTATTTTCATACAATCTGCTGTCGGCGGTTGACATGCTGCAGGCATCTGCGCCTCCAGCGGAACCGGTCCTCGTAAAGGATGAGGATGTTGTAGTAAGTTTTTGCTAAAATTGCCACATTTTGTGTGGGATATGCTATGTTTTTGCATGGTGGAAGAATTAGCATTAAATGTTCAATTAATATATGTTTGTAGGCAAAGATTCCATTTTTTTGTATGCTTTATGCTACGATTTGTTGTATGAGTCTACATATGTCCGTAACTATGTAGACGCATACGGGTTGAATGTTTTTATGTGATTTTGACAGTGTGTGGTTGCATATGTTCATATCTGTGATTTAATATGTGATGAATGTTACTTGAATAATTTAATATTTAGTCTACATATATGAGTATTTATACGTATCTACATTGTTATTTGATGATTAGGCTGAGTTTGAAGAGTGAGAAATCGCCATAGCCGACCAGAAGAGGCTATTGACATGTGAGAACAGAAAGAGGGCTGCTGAGGCCATTCATGAAGAAAAGGAGAAAAATGTGAAGTCCAAAGCTAAACGACAGAAAATCAAACATGCATTGGAAGCAGGGTACCTTGAAGAGTGGTTATCTGACTTGGATAGCTCGAGATCACCATCTCCAGACCAGTCCATTATGGATATCTCCTACCATTCCTCACACGAATACCCGCAAAGTGAGGATTCAACGAAGACCACATCCACCATGGTGGGGCCTTCATCCTACCCCTCTAATCCGAATGAGGATGATGAAGAAGATGAAGAAGAGGAGAATGATGATGATGAGGTGGACGAGGAAGAGGAGGAGGAGGAGGAGGACGAAGATGATGATGACTTGTGAAGTACTACGTGCCCTGCTTCAAATCTGATCCATTGGTGTTATCCTTGTTTGATGGTGGTAATACTGCCCTTTTTGTGTAGGATTGACACATGCAAAGCTTGTTCTCTTTTTGCAGCAGTAGTCCTGTGATTAACTTGAGCCATATTCTGATAACTTTTTTGGGAATCAGTTTTAGTTGCAATTAACTTGAGTTCATAATCTGATGACTCACAAATTTGTTCAACAGAAACACTCTAAAATTTCAGCACTCAGTACACAATGGGTTTGCCAATACAACAGCTCATTAATTCGCTCCAAACATGGAGAACAAAGAACATACATTCAGTCCAAACATGGAGAACAAAGATCACAAGGTGGAGCTATCATATAAAACAGATTCAATCTACTGTGTCTTCTGTTCCATTGACATCACTTTTCACCTTGTGGGATTATTACTTACCTCATCTATAATCTTCATCTTGTTGTTTACTTCCATGTTGTCTAGTCCCATAGAAGATAAGTCCTCCCGAACCTGAACAGCCACAATGTACTTCTTTGCTCTTACCTCAGTCATTTGATTCACCTGGAAGGATTTAAGTGCAATCGTAAATTCCTTACTTACGGGTTCTTCACCATTAAGGTTGTTAATGACACAAGATTCAACTTTTGGTGTTTTAGGTGTCCTATTTTCACTACTCTTCCTTGGATGCTGGTATATAATGTGGTGGTGAGACATCCTCATTTATAGGCAATCCTTCTGTCTCCTCATATGGCTCCTCAGTTTGTTCATCAGTTTCAATATCCAACTGTTCGTCTAACTCCACAACATTCGGAACATCACAGCTTGCTGAATCTACAGTTACACTTCTACTATCGTTGTAGTCGTACATACCAGCACCAGTTGCCATGGTGTTGCTAAATATGGCACACCAGTCGTAATGCTATATCTATTTCTTATTCTTAAGTTTCTTGTATTTGATGCTATCCTGTACAAAAAAGGGGATCAACATTAAGTATAAAAAATATAACAATACAAGTTGTTCCCATTGTACTGCCATCCGTTCGTTCTAAAGTTATCCGTCTACTATGATCTGCATGGATACTGAATCAAACACAGAACCACTGAGATTTAAATAGTGTTCAGCAGGTTGTATTCGCTCTTCCAAACCTTGATTTTGTTCTGGACTTCATGACTGGTAACATGATTTCCAGGTACATCTTTTGCTATGATGGAGGCACATTTCTCGTTGAATTTCTTTCTAAAACCATTCTCTGATCGGAATCCTTTCTTTTTACAAAATTTCATTGCCTCTATGAGTGATTTTTCTTCATTTTGGCTGAAATAAACTCTTGTGTTATGCAGTGGTGTAATATGTTTATGCGGTGATCTCCGAGCTCCTTGGTCGCTGGGGTTACTACCACTATTTTTAGGTGGGTTGTATGTTGGCATACACATTTTCACTTGATTGTTCCATAGTCCTGATTACAACAACTTATCAATATCAAACATAAAACACAATCTTTGATATTTGTTGTAACAAATATGTTGCACACAAATACTCGCAAATGACAACAGTCAACACACCACAAGTTTACAGATAATTGTTCACAGTGAATCACAAAGTCCTACAACCACTACTGACTTGTTAAAAACTCAGTTCACATTTCATCAGCTAGAGTGTCCCTCATTTGAGTCCATGCAGGACTTGTTCTCATTAGAGTTGCATACTCTTCTGCTTTCATAGTGTCAGCATCAATATTTCCACTTTCTGCTATGTCGTCTGAAAGCAATGGATCCGTATATTGCTACCCCATAATGTAGTTATGCAATAGTGTGCATATTATCACTATCTTGTTCTGAGTTTCTAAAGGGCAGGCTGTAGGATTACGCAAGACCGCAAACCTTTTTTTCAATATCCCGAATGCTCTCTCAACAACATTCCTAGCCGAAGAGTGTCTCATATTGAACAACTTCATGGGATTTTATGTCACCTGTTAACGGGCTCCCATTCCTTTAAATTATATCTGGTGGACCTATAAGGACCTAGGAATCCCTCAGTATTGGTGTAGCGTCCATCGCATAAGTAATACTTACCTACATTAGGGAACCATTAGCACTATGTGGCATTACGTGAACTAAGTATCACCATCAGAACATCAATTACCTTGTGACATCCTGGAACCACGATCCCTAGTCAGGGACTCATACAATACTCTACGGTCTGCAGCAGATCTCTCCCAATCACTTGCTACGTACACACACATTCCATTTGTATCAACAACACCAAGAACGTTGAATGTTGTGTGTCCCTTTTTCATTCTATACCTCACAGAGTCATCTACAGGTGCATGACAGGGGCTGTAAGTACCATCCAAAGCACCCAAACAGTCCAATGATAATTAAACCAACAGCAGTCACTAACATATAACGATAAGATTAGGAGATAAATTGATGAGGATGAGAATGATACCTTAAAATATTTGAACCTTCCATCCGGACATCTTTCGCTCACAGGTTTGGGGGTGAAAAGGAAATGACTTGACAGTCTTAGGACAGTTTCTAACACCCTATGAAAAAATTTGCTAACCGTTCTAAAACTTCTTTCGAAGTCTGCTCCAATTATCCTAACTTTGTGATGATGCCCAAATAAATGCAGAAAGATTACAGTCTGAGTAGTAGCACATGCGTATTTACAATCCTTTAATCCTCCCTCAAATAACAACAGTTTTACAAGTTTGTTAAATATTTCCTAATGCATTCGTAAATTGTTTAAACATTCTAAAACAGACCCACTAATCATCCTAGCTACATACTCAGACTGTTATTGTTTCTTTGCATTAAGACTGTATATTGGAGGTGTTGCACGCTTCAGTCTTCTCCACTTAGCAGTTTTATCACGCTCGTACTCAACATACAGTTCATGAATAGTCCATAAAGCAAACAATTGACTACCATTGTTCCCAATTACATCCATCTAGGCATACATACGAGTGTATAAAGTTCAGTGCATACTCAAGTATATTCAGGCGAACACATAATTATGTAAATCAGCATGAATTACGAAAATTAAAACACGTTATCGATTTAGTTTGAATGCATTACCTGGTATGTAGTAGTTGATATTTGATTAGGCATCACGATTCCTTGATTACGTGAAAATTATTTCTAGGGTTCGTGAGTTCTAGCGGTTTCCCCAATAATGGGTTGGTATGGAAATTTAAATGTGGATGGCAATTTAATATAATTTGTGGGCATATATGAGGTTAAATGTGAAGTTCCAAAATGGGATTGGTTCAATACCACGATTTTTGTGAGATTGTTAGGTTTGGGTCCTAAGTTAATTCCAAAAACGCACGTGATCCGTTTTTCAATCCCAGAACTCGGTTTGACCATTGTGTATTTTTTCGTGTGTAGTAAACATGGTATTACGGACTAATCCCACGCAAATCCCACATAATACCGCTTAATTCCGTCAAGTATATGGACCTTTATATTATTGTTTTTGCTTTCAACTTCAATGTTTCGTTTGAATTGTCTATTCTTTAACTAAAGACACTTACATATATAAATTTTATATAAGAAAATTTTAAATAGTGGCCATGCACCAAATTTTATTTTAAAATAAATAATTAGTCTCTATTTTTTCATTAAGTAATTTAATTTTAATTTTTGATATATTTTTTCTTGAACCATGACTTTAGATACAGATAATAAGCTATTACTTGATTAAATATAAGGGCAAAAGTATCATTTTAGTATCAATAATTGCAGGTTATTTTTCGACTGGAGTAGTATAACCAAACTAGTGTATTCCATCCTCGACTCGTATTGTTGCTTGTATATGAATAGTATAGTCTTTATTAGTGTAGTCGTTTATGGTACTAAGTTATTTTTCAACTGTCTATCTTGACTAATTTAGCTGTATTAGTATAATAGATTTTCTATTGTTTAATTAAATTTATTATTTTATTAAGGATAAAATGATAAATCTACATACATTTTAAAATTCTTGCATCAATCTATACTGGTTATTAAACATGAAATTTCAAAATTCCACTATATCCTAAACCACTAAAATCCTACATAATCTTGCGTACTAAACGCAAGATATTTTCCTATCCCACTTAATTCCATGCTCTTATATCTCATTCATCCCTACTACTAAACTAACCATGTGTATAAAAATAGTATATTCTTTTTTTTAAAAGAGCAACTTCAATTCATTAAAAAGGAGTATTTACAAACCTATTTACAATGTCATAACTAACATATCTGTCCAAAATGAATCATGTGGATTGCTTTAGCATATTTAAAAACGGATAGTCTAGTCTTGACTAGTGTAGTTGTTTATGGTATGTAGTGCACATGCCTTCGGGGTCCATTTCCACTCATACGGGTGTGGTCCGACGCCCCTCGTGCGGTCCATTCCGATGCCGACCGACGTGGTGTTCCGACGTCGACCTATGTGGTCTGTTCAAACGACAACTGATGTGGTCCATTTCGACGACGACCGGTGCAGTCCGTTCGATGCCGACTGACGCAATTCGTTCGATGCAGACCGACGTGGTCCGTTTGACGTCAATCGACGCGGTTCGTGCCGACGCAGACTATGCAGTCTATTTTGACATCGATCGATATGGTCCGTTCTGATGCCGACAGGTGCGGTCCGTTCCGACGTCAACAAATATGGTCTGTTTAAACTTCGATTGTGTCATCCATTCAGACTTATCAATGCAGTCCATTCGGGGAAAATTTTTGTATCTGTCACAAAATAGCTACCTATTTTTGAAAATGTCACACACCGGTCTTTGAAAGACCGGCAAGAGCCACCGGTTTTCCAAAGACCGGTATATAAAGATACCGGTTTTCCAAACACCGAGCGTCATTAAGAAGTCATTAAGATTCTTAATATCAAGATTAGTACCTACCGGTGTTCAGAACATCGGTATCTCCATCTTCTTCAAATCATCTTCATCTTCACTATCACGCAAATCTCACACAGGCGTAGAGTAGAGCTCCAAAACATGAACACCTAGAGCATTCAGCTTCACTATCACGCAAATCTCAGAAACCCAGCTACAAACCTCCACGTAAAACCAGGATCAATCTTTCCCCAAGAACAAATTCAACTTCTTTCGATAATGGAGAATCCAGAAACCAATCTCCCAAGCCCGAAATGTTCCGGGCTCAACTATTGTCGAAAGAGCAGTCAAGAATGGTGAAGTTCAGAAATCCTTCGGAGGATAAATCGAGAATGGTGATGATTGGTGCTGCAACGCTTGGAATTGCTTTCCTTCTGATGGGTTTTGACAATAATCGGGCCATGGCTTTTGGCCCTGAAGGCCCACGGATGGAGGATTTTCTGGGACAATATGATAAGATACGGTCTTTATGCATTGACTGTGAGTACTGGTGCGATTTACGCTCTTTTGGAGCCGCTTGTGGATCTTCTGAAGAATCCCATTTCTGCGATTCTTGTGATTGTTCTGCTGGGAGGGGGATTTTTCTTGGTCTTACAGGTTGTGACGGCTCTGGTGGGAATGTCTGATTTCTCTTATGATTATGGATAGTAGTAAAACAGAATTCATCTACGTAGTTTGCTTCAAGCATGCCCAGCACATTTCATTCCTGTACTTCCCTGTTTGAGTCGTGAGATTCAGTAATCTTACATTTGTGCAGAGTTCTTGTAATGATAATGGAGTCATGTTATATCAGTTGTCTCAAACCTTCCTGTGCAGAGTTCTTGTAATGAAAATGGAGTCATGAGATGCCTTGATTTCGATCACCTCGGACGAAGATCTAACCAATCTTATTGAAGAGTAACGGCTCCACCTCGCCAAAATCACCACTCTGTGCCTCTGCCTCCTCCGTCTCCCATGGCGGCGTGGTGTCCAGAAAAGGAAAAAGTCCTCATGGGTTTGCTGTTCTTGTTTTGGATGAATCTTCAATTTGGTTCGTTGCTGTTCTTGTTTGCCCAGTACGGGTCTTTCAAAGACCGGTACTTCTTAATCCTTGTAATTAAGATTTTTAATAACGACCGAACTTTGGAAAATCGGTATTTTAAAATACCGATCTTTGAAAGACCAGTTGCTCTCACCGATCATTGGAAGACCAATGAATGTCATTTTCAAAAATAGGCCCAATTTTGGTGGCTAATTCAAAAAATTTCCGTCTATTCGGACTATGCCTGGGGCAGTCTAATCCGTGTCAGAGTTTTTGGCTGATAGTCGTTCCTCATATTGAGCACGACTAATGTAGTCATTATTTAGCAGATATAATATAACTAGAGTGGTCTATTTTGATTAGTGCAGTTGTTTCTCGACTTCGACTGGGAAAAAATATTTGAATTTACAACATTCACTAAAATTGTAGAAACTTGATACTGTTGAAACTCTAGTTGACATTAGTTGAGTACAAAATTACGATTTTTTTAATCCATATGAGTTTTATTGTCAAAATATTTCGCGCACATTCTATTAAAACTTCACATTTATACTAATAAATACGGCCAAACCCCGGTGAGGTCTAATATGTGAGTTTCACAGATTTTGAACGAATAACCTGCTAGGGTCAGGTTTTTAAAGATTTTCGGAGAAGTTGAGGCTATGTGGCACAATTTAAATTTTAAATTTGTACTAAAGAGTTCGTTCGAAATCCGATAGGATTGAGCAGCCGGGTTTCACATTTAGTTCACAACTGCACATTCATTCAAAACTTCAAAATCATACTAAGGGCTTAGTTCGGACCGTGCTGGGGCGGCAGGTATGTGACTCATGAACCTCGAACGGATAATCCGATAGTGTCTGGTTATCATGTTGCAATGTACAAAATTCATTCAATATACGAATGAGAAGATTTTCATATGGGGCATGACATACATTGTGTCCAACAAGGTCATCATCCCCCCACCCAACCTGCGATGTTGTCGTGACGCCCATCATTATTTTCATCTGTAGCGTAGTATCAGGCTGAACTGAAGCACGAAGGTCGGTTAGAATCTAGTAAACTATTATCATCACCCTTAAAGAGTTGTGTGTATTGAGAAACTCTCTACAGAGATTTGAACATAGATGAGCATGTTGAAGGGGATTCAAGTATTTCTATTGAAGGCTTTCAATTTTTCAATTTTGAAAATAATGATGTTTGAGAATAAAATTTTCCCATGGATGATAAAATGAAAAATCTTTAGATAATTGACTTAACTAGTGAGAAAACTAAGATTACCAAAATGAAATTTATGAAAAATAAAATTTAAGATAGCTTCGAGAGTTTTCATGCTCGAGATTTTATAAGAACGAGTCCTAAATTTTAATTCGGATCTTTAAAAATATATATTTTCTTTAAAGATATCAAGTATAGCTAAAGTTAAGTTATTGCTTTTAAAACCTATATTTATAGAATTTATAGATATTTTTTAGCTTCGAAGCCACCAAAACTAAAATTCGTGACCAGTTTAATAATCTTTTCGACATGAGTATTCTAGAACAAGTCTTTTTTTTATCTTAACGACGGACAAGTACTCAAAATAGTAATGTACCTAATTTTAACAATAATGCTACCTGTCCCAACAAGTTGTCCAGAATTGGTCCATACAAAATTAATAGTAGATTAATAATTCTTTATTTATCAACAGTTCGGTTACGCCCACCAACCCTTTCCCTTCCCCCGAACCCCGATATGAGGCACCCCCTGCGCACCCCCTCCCTTTCCGTCCCTTTTTGGTGGTATAAATTGTAAAAATGTATGAATCTTACAAATTTATAATTTTAGAATTA
>JAOYMZ010010848.1:0-21115 GCA_025802335.1 Pinguicula primuliflora
AGGGAATTGTAGCCATTCAGTAAATCATTATTGGGCAAATGGGGAAGCAGAATTCTAATTGGCAAAGATGAGCTATGATTGTAGGTTCTATGATCAAAATATGGAGTTCAAGGTTACAAATTGGAGCGGTAGCTAAAATGAGAAAGGAAGTCTCGAGAAGAACAAGAGGCCAAAGAAGTGGATGTGCATCTGAATCCCAATGGTAGCAAGAGCTGCAGAAAACTCTCAGTTAAGAGTGGTTCTAGAACCATTGGAGCAGGAAACTTGGATATGGGAAGTACGGTGAAATTTTGGGAAGAAATCTGGATTGAAGATGTTGTGCTCAAAACTAAGTTTCCGAGACTATATCTCAAAGAAAAAAAATAGAGAGAAAACCATAGACAAACATGGAAGGTGGATCAATGGCTAATGGGAATGGTGTTTCGAATAGAAAAGATCGTTATATAACTGGGAGGAAGCATAATTTCGGGAACTAATAATCATGCTTTCTAACATACAACTACAGGAAATGTGGCTGATACTTAGCAATAGAAACTAAATCCAGAAGGACATTACACTGTCAAAACTGCTTATGAAGGGATTCTAGAGTTAGCAGCTCAACCTTTCAATGTTGAACAATCAAAACAACAACAAACTGTGCGGCAAAAATACACACCAGCTAAAGTTTCCATATTCCTGTGGAAACAAGCTCAAGACGACTTGCCAATAAAATGCAACTTACAGGGAAGGAAGATTATCAGTGTAACATAGGACATCTAATGCATCCTTTGTGAACAAGCACCTAAAATAGAAGAACACATTTTCTTAGATTGCACCTATGCGAGTGGTATATGGAAACAAGTGTTAACATGGTTACACCTACCTGACCAATTAGCACCAATACCCACACAAGAAGAATTCATATCCAAAAAACCAACAGGAGTGGGAAAGCTGGCATTGAATGCAATATGGATAGCAACAAGCTGGATGATCTGGTTCAGGAACAAGAGTCATTTTTAAGGAAGCAAAATCAATCAAGATGTGCTTCTAATAAAGATAAAAATCATTTTGTGGAATTGGTTTAAAGCCAAGGCCAAGATTAACGTTCATACATTCGTTATCATAATGGATGATCCTCCTGATTCATGTATGCTCGGGTTGTAACTATATTTTATCAAGCAAGAGATATGGGAGGGCCCTTTCTGTAATTACGGACCTTTTTCCGTTCTTTCAACAAAAATTTTGCTTATCCAAAAAAAATAGCTGGCTTGAATTCATATGTTAAATTTTAAATATGAATTTCAACATAAATTCTCGATTAGCTCAATTTATTTTTTTAGGGAGTTAAATGGGAAAGATATTCTTGTTTCTCAATATTTCGGGTTGTACACTCTCAAGCTATTCAAAAAAGTTTTCCCGCCCAAAGCGAAATTCTCCCAAGCACGTTGCACGAGGTGTCTCACTGACCAAGTTCCGGCCGGTAGTTCGGTGTCGCAAGCATGCTTTCTGCAGGAAAATGCCTCTGTCTCACAGTATACGTAGAAAGGCCCATGGATGAACACCTTTGCCAGGGGTTGGATCTATCTGGTTTTCTCCTTCCTTCATTTCTCTTGTGGTGTCGCACATATGCTTTCTGTAGCAAAAAGCTTCTGTCTCGCAGTTAACAAAGTAATGGCCATGGATGAACCCCTTTGCCACTCCGGGTGAGCTCGTTTGGCAGGGGTTGGATCTATCCAATTTTCTACTCTTCTATTTTCTACCTTCTTCCTCTGTTGGTGCAGTCTGCAGAAACCAATATAAGGAAAGAATTACAATAACGTATGCGAGGCTAAAGAAGAAGAGAGCGTGAAGATCTATAATGGACTACCAGAAGGAAGGGCACATCTAATGAGTTCTTAAATCGAGTAAAGGAAACATCTCTCTCTCTCTACTTCACTAGATTTCCTGAACATTGGTATAAACAGGACTTGCAGAATATCTTCTAACAATGCGGTGCTGTGAAGGATTTGTACCTCCCAAATAGAAAAAATGCAAGAAATATGCATTATGGCTTCGTATGTCTCCCAAAAAATGCCTATGTGGATGGCTTATGGTTTGATAATGATGTATTCCTGGAGGTAAAGCATACCATTTCTTCCAGAGATGCTCAAGGGACTCAAGGGTCTAAGAGCAAAGAACACAGTCTGGAAGTTTGAAATTGGGAAAGGCAAAAGAATAGCAGACAACATCCTACGGCGCCTGTGGCGCATAGAGCACAGAAAGGCAATAATCTAGTGAACGTGGCATGGCCTGAGACCTTTACTCCTAATGCTGCTGAAACTAAATGGCTAAATCACAGTCTACTAGCGAACATTGGGCATGTAGTCACAAATAGATCCATTGAGGAGATGATGCGGAACCATGGATATGAAGATGTGCCTATCTCCTTTGTGGATGTAGAAATGAGACTACTCCAACCACTAACTAAAGCTATAAAAAGGAAGCTATTGTGTGATGAGTTAGAAGATATGCTAAAGATATTCACTGCAATGAGATTTTGGAGTGACGAAGATAACTGGACGTCATCTGAAAATAGACTGTGTTGGCTGCTGATCCAAGGAGTGCCATTCACATGTATGAGTACGAGATTCTATAAATGGCTTTTGAGGGGCTCAAGGTGGTACAAGAAATCTGTGCAAGAAAAGTTATTGGACAAGCTAGAGTTCTAATCCAAACTAATGTGCAAGAGAAGATTGCATTCACGAGAGAAATCTGTATCAATGGTGAAATGCACCAGCTAAGGGTTAAAGAAGTAATCTGAGCTGAAAACTGTAACTTATCACTGGTGAATCAAATTCAAAGGATTAGTCCTGATGCAATGCTCAACCAGCCGGAGACTCACATTGCCCTTGTGACTCTACATCGTGCAGGAAAAGAAACTATTGGGGAACATAATGGGGAGAGCCCAAAAAATAGGAAACGACCAATCAGTTTGCTGCTCTGGAAGATGAAACTAGACTGCTGTTCCTGAATAAAAGTGCTATAAAAACTATGGTCATTCATCGAGGTGGGCTAATGAGGTAGAAAGAGAAGAACTGAGAATATCCCTGCCCGTATAGTAAGCCCACTGCGTATCCTGCAGCGGCCTAACCTTACGAAGTAAAATAAAAACTCAAACACAATGGATCAACAAAGCTATCCGGTAGACTTGGCTGTCTCCCAGGAGGTTCTCCCTAAGCTCACTCAGCCTGGTGAACAAATGAAAGAAAATTCAGTGGCTGAACAGGAAGGCTGCCCATCAGTAGTATCTCCAATGGGAAGTCCTGCAACATCTGTCTCTGAGCAGTGTATTGAAAACCAAATTGAAGAAGCAACGCCAACTGAGGTAGTGGAGCAAGTGGAACAACTTGAAATTCATGAGGAGAACACAGTGATTCAGATGACAGCGCAGGAATCAGTGGAATTGACTCTGCAATCCAGAGGCCAAGATCTACTTTTCATAGTCAAAGAGATGTTACAACACATTGAAAACCAGTATGTGAAGGTGATCAATAAACATATGGCAAAGCAGAACCTGGAAGCCTGGAAAAGGATTGAAGAGGAAACCCTTCACACAATAGAGTATGGACAAAAACTGGGCCTCGATTTTAATAATGTGGAGACAGATGTGGTGCAAAACCTGGTGCTAAAACATGCCAGAGCTGCGGCTGAAAGAATTCAGAAAGCAAATGAGGCTGATGCAAATAAACAGTTAGTCCATGTCCCACAAGGTTCCAAATGTTGATCTACAGTTGGAACATCTGAGGCCTCGACAACCCTACAAAAAGGAGGTTGCTGAGGGATGTAATACAAAAGAACTCTTTGAATTTGATAGGCATTCAAAAAACTAAGCTGCAATCTATTGATAGGCAAAGTATGAGATGGATCTGGGGAAATCAGGACTTTGATTTCCAACAAAAAGTGTTATAGGGGCTTCTGGAGGTATCCTACTAACCTGAAAATTGGATCCTGCTGAGCGAAGAATGGTTGCAACACTGGCCTAACTCTACCCAAAGTACACTAAGTCGTGAGTTATCTGACCACTGTCTGCTACTCTTATCTCTGGGGGAAAAGACTGGGGTCCCAAGACCTTTATGGTTTATGATGTTTGGCTGACTCAACTGGGGCTGAGAGAGGTTGTTGAAATGGATTGGAATACCCCTCTTTATCGGGCTACTAAAGGAATGACACTCAAAGACAAAATCAAAAGGCTCAGAGGAGCTATTAAGCAATGGAACAAGACTGCTAATGGTGACATGGCCCAGAAAATTCGTGAGGCGGATAAAAAAATACCAGGCTTTGATGTTAAACTATATGTGGTAATGCTAACAAGTGCTGAAGTTGAACAGAAAAAGCTTGCATGGGAAGAGCTGAAAACATTGCAAAAGCACCAGTCAGCTATAATACATCAGAAATCGAGGCAAAAATGGGTAAAGGAGGGGGACGCTGACACTAAATTTTTCCATGCCACACTGAGAAAAAGAAGATATCAAATGAATATTGATGGACTGTTTTTTAATGGACAGTGGAAAGGTGAAGTAGCAGAAGTGAAAGGAGGCATAAAACTCCACTTCCAAACTCAATTTCTACAAGACAACCCGTATAAGCCTAAGATAATGAGTGATATGGGCACAAGACTATCTGAACAGCAAAGAGACGACCTGATCAAACATTTCAGTGATGAAGAAATCTACACTACAGTGTGGAGCTGTAAAGGAAACAAAAGTCCAGGCCCTGATGGACTCAACTTCTCGTTTATACATATGTTCTGGGACATTATTGGTAAAGACTTCTCAGACTTTATTCTGGAGTTCTATGACACTGGATCTCTCTCGCAGGGGCTCAATGCCTCGTTCATAACTTTGGCTGCGAAGACTGATAACCCAATTACTCTAGCGCACTTCAGGCCCATATCACTAATTAACTATGCCTATAAAGTTCTAGAAAAAATTCTCGCTAACAGGCTACGTGAAGTGATGTCAACAATTATCTCCAGAAACCAATCTGGTTTCATAAAAGGGAGGCAAATCTCAGAAGGTGTCATTTGTGCAAATGAGATAATAGACTCTGCTAGAAAGAAAAAGATCAGATGCTTGCTGTTTAAGGTTGATTTTCAGAGGGCTTTCGATTCAGTTGACTGGTCATTTCTCATAAATATGATGGAGACTATGAACTTACCAGAAAAATGGATGAGCTGGATATACGAATGAATCTCTTCTCCAACTATCTCTATTCTAGTCAATGGAAGCCCTACTGCAGAATTTAAGCCACAAAAAGGGCTTAGACAAGGTGACCCCATCTCACCTCATCTCTTCCTCATTGTGGCTGAAGCTCTAAACTGGATTATAGAAAAATCTTATGACCTGAATCTCTATCGAGGCTATTGTATGGGTGAGTTCCTTATTAAACAACTTCAATATGCTGACGCACTTTAATCTTTGGAGATGGAACTATGCAAGATGTGGTAGCTATCAAGCAATCTCTACAATGTCTGGAATTGCTCTCGGGCCTGAAGATAAACTATGAGAAGAGTCAGCTGTTTGGGATAAACATGACTGATGAAGAACTATGTCAGGCTACTTCTATGCTGGGCTGCCAGATTGATACTCTACCGTTCACTTACCTTGGCCTGCCAGTTGGAGAAAACACTTCTCGATGCAAACTGTGGAAACCTATGCAGGAGAAAGTGTAGAATCGCCTATCAACCTGGGAGAATACATACCTCTCTTTCGGTGGAAGGATCATAATGCTGAAAGGAGTACTCGCTAGTCTTACGGCATACTTCTTCTCCACATATAAGGCTTCTAAATCTGTGCTATAACAACTACGGAAAGCTTTCTCAAAGTTCCTGTGGAATGGATCTCATCAGCAAGGCAGGAGGATTCATTGGGTGGCTTGGAATGTGATATGCCAAGCCATTGATAAAGGGGGACTTGGTATGAGAGATTTGGAAGCATTCAATGACTCACTCATGGGGAAATGGGGATGGAAGCTAATGAATACAGAAGATGAGGGTCTATGGAAGCAAGTATTGGAAACTAAGTATGGTGACTTCTACCGAGTAATATTATATGAAAATGACTCTTCTCGTGTGGCACTGCATAGCTACTCAAATTGGTGGAGAGTACTAATATCACTAATCAGAACGAGCAATTGGTTTTGGAGATCAATTCTAAGAGTCATATGTGATGGTTTTGACACCTACTTCTGGGAAGATAGATGGAATGGACAGTACAGGTTGTGTGATACATTCCCAAACCTGCATCACATAGTGGAAGACAAGTTCATATTGGTTGGTCGGAATCAGGCCAACACTCGGATAGAGCAAGAAATGTGGAATTGGCAATGGCAAAGGAGTCTAACCACAAATGAATCCTCACAACTACTAGAGATGCAAAGTAACACAGCAGACTGCATACTGAATTCAGAGGTAAAAGACACATGGAATTGGCGAGAATCTGGTGAAGGATACTATACCTCTAAATCTGCTTGTGACACCATCACTCAAAGCTCATCACCTTCCGCTCCTGAAAATCTGCATTTCGTGATCCTGTGGTCGACTATTGCACCACTAAAGGAAGGTGCTTTCGTGTGGCGACTCCACCAAAACTGCATTCCCACACTAGACAATCTGGCAATCAGAGGTGTCAATGTAGAGGATGGATTAAACTGTTGCCTGTGCGAAATCGAACCTGAGATCGTACCTCATCTATTCTTTCAATGCAGCCCAATTCGATAGCTTTGGAATGAGATGTATCTCTGGATCAGTGGTAAGAATATCCCGTTCACAGATGATCCTTGGCAAAACTTTGGCCTGCACATGAATATGCCACGGAGAAAGCGAGATAAAGATTATTGGAAGTGTGTATGGGCAGTCACTCTATGGGAAATCTGGTTAGCCAGAAACCATTTGAGATTCCAACAAAAACGAGCTGAGGTCGATGAAATCCTTACCAGAATCAAACTCCGATGCTGGGATTTGGGAAGATCGAAAAATCTCTTCCGATGCTACATGGCAGCCGACTGGGCACGGCAAGCGACGACGATTCATATGATCGACTTCAACTAGTAAAGGACGGAGAGTAGGGGAGAGTTTCTCTCTGCTGGTTTTCGTTCGCCTCTGTTTCTGTCTGTTTGCCGAGCAATTTGACGGTAAAGCAAGACAGTTTTAAATATGACTGCATTATTTTAATAAAATTTATAATTTGACTTGGTAAAAAAAGGTTGTACACTCTCTCGATTAGTTTAAGTAATTTAATTATTAAAAAAATATTGGATATCGATTGATTAAGTTGATGGCCTAAATCGTTAAAATCGTTTGAAAGTCGTTTCAGAACGGAACGACACCGTTTATCGTCGTAGCACACCAGAGTCAAACCCGTCGGGGGCGTGTTGTGTATTTCCTGATTCCTGTTTCCGCAATCTCTCGCCCTTTCTTTCCCTCGGCAGTCTTCAGTTCACTGCAATATTGCCAGCAATCTCTTGCTTCGATTGTTTTTCCACCTGGTGAAGAACCAATAGCCCTGTTAACGTGAAACCCCACGGAGTCTTGGTTCGCCTGTTGATTTCCCAAAGAAATGAAGCTGAAAATAGTCCACCAAAATCAAACAAACCACCCTGGCGAAGAACAAGTAATGGCAGACGAAAAATTGGAGATGGAGCAAATGGAAATAAACAAGACGCGGGGTTCCAATGACGATGAGCCCACTAAGGAGAACCCCCCGCCCCTGGTGATCCCTCCTGATTCTGCTTCTCACCCTTCGCTTGTCTCTGTGAGTTTGGCGGGTTTGGGTTTGGGGGAAATTTCATGGCTTTGCGTGTGTTTGGATGTGGGGAACTCATATCAGATCTTTTATTTTTGGTTTTTTTTAAAGGGGAAAAGGATGAGGAAGCCGAAGGAGGTGATCGAAGTGTTTTCTCCGATTTTACGGAGGAGGAAGAGAAAGTCGTTGGCTTCCAAATCGAAAGACGTCAGTCCTGCTCTCATTCGCATTGGTTAAGATTATGTCTTGTTTATAACGGTGTCTCGTTGTTCCTGATGCTGTGATGTTACTTCAGGACTATTGCCAAGATTTGTAGTCCTAAATCAGTGTCATTTCTTGTCCCCAGTACTAATTTTATGGGCTGGCCTGCTTTCGTCTGACAGACATTTCGTCGGTTCAGGCTTCTTTGTCTTTTGTTTTGTTTCTGTCTGGTGATAAATAGCAAGTGTGAACTAACTAGTATGGGGTTTAATCAACTTTAGCGTGTGCATGTTCAGTTCTACATATGTACTCAACTGCATGAATAGTGTTGAGTTAGGTTCCCCTTCATGGTCAACTGTCATTTGTGTGTAAAGAAAATGTAATGACACATCGGTCCCTTTTCCGTTGGTAGCTTCTCTGCCGAGAAAAGAGATGCTGTTGTGTTTAAGAATATAACTTAATTATACGCATATTCGTTAAGAACCTGTTGGTGGAGCGGTGCAACTTCTAGATGATGTATACTGAGTATTGATATCATCGGTGGGGATCTGGTCGGTGTGCAGTGAGCTAACTCACCGCACACTATGGAGTGCCCATGTGGCACTGCGGAATTGATGCACCAGGGGGTCGGTGTTCAACACCTTTGCACGGGCTCGCTGACCGCCCAATCCTGCAGTGCCACGAGGGCACTGCACACTATACAGTGAAAAACTTACTGCATAGGCCCCTCTTCTCATTAGTGGTGGAACTTCCGGATGATGTATAATGGGTATTGATATCATTCCCGTGGAGTTATAATTTTTTTCCGAGTTGGATTAAAGTAACTGCATGAAATGCTTTTGCATGACTGCTTTACCATATTTGTTTGTCTATCGAAAAAACAATCCTGTCTTATAGTTTGCACAAGGTCTGAGGATTTGTTTCACACAAAGGGTAAAGATTTTTGACGTTTGATTGGTAATTTCTTGAGCAGGTTATTCATGATAGTGGGCGATCAGTAATCAGGTGAGTTCAGTAGATCAAAATACATGAGCATTCTTTTGAAAAATTCCTTTGTCATTCTTGTTACATTGATTGGCTTATTTGAGACAGTGAAGGCAATGCTTCTATTGGTGGGTCAAGTACTCCCGCTCAACTGAAGGCGCCTACGGTGATCCGAGCAGAGGAAGTGCAGTTGAGCCTCGGCAATGATCATCCAACAATTCTGAAACCATTAGTGAGATCACATGTGGGCAGTTGCTTCTGGATGGTATATTAAGAGAGCCTTACTTTTTTTGTATTTTGAATAGAGTATTTTTTATAAGCTGTCATTACCTACCATTTGTCTGAAGGGTCTTCCTGTTCCCTTCTGCCGAGCGCATCTACCTATCACGGACACCATGATCGTTCTTGAGACTGAAAGTGGTGAAGAATTTCCAATCAAATATATTTCAGGTAAGACAGGTCTGAGTGCTGGGTGGAGGAAATTTGTTACTGGAAACAAATTACTCGAGGGTGATGTTTTGATTTTCCAATTAGTCGGGCCTCTAAGATTTAAGGTGACTAACAGCAACTCATTTTCTTAGTTCTCTGTGCACGATTTGGTAATTACATTCCCTGACGAGTATCGTGTTCCACACTTCTGTACTCATTCTGCTGCAGGTGTACATAATTAGAGCAAATGAATTGACTGAAGTGGATGGTGCCCTAAGCCTTTTAAATTTGGATTCTCACATAAAACAAAACGATGCTGGTTAGTTTTCTTGGGCAACTTTTTTCTTTTCTTGCTGATATGGAAGATCGAATGGTCTATTTGGTTCGGAAGATGATATGGGGAGTGAAAAATGGGGAGGAAAATCACAATAACACATTTGGCAGCATATCATGGACTATGGGATGACCCACAATTAATGGTTATCCAATAATATGTAGGCATGTGTTTTTCTTGCTGTTTTTCTACCCAAATTTTCACTTTCCATATCATTTTCCATTTGGTTCTTACTTCCTTTTCTTCTTGGCTAATATTGTATTATCTTTAAAAACATCGGTACAGAGGGATCTACAGGTACATATAGCACGAAGAAGAAGCGTCCGAAATCTCTTCCCTTGACAGTTGTGCAGGTGGCCAATCACGAGGAAGGTCCACTTGTGCCGCATCCCTTGCAGCCAGAAGAACAATCTGTAAATGACAGTGATGAGGTTGCTTCTGAAGCTGAAGTTCTAGAGTCGGTGAAATTCTCTGAATCCTCTTACATTTTGAATGACGTTAAAAGCTTTGAGGAATTTCACATAGTGGTGAATGGAGTATGCATCGACTCAGAGATCTCCGAAGACGTTCGCAGAAATTACTACAATCTATGCCGCAGCAAGAATGCATTTCTTCACGATCGTCTCCTTCCAGGCCTTTACAGAAAGCTAGCTTCTAGTATGATAGTTGAGACGGTCCACATTGCTGATCTCATAAGAGGTTGCAAGCTCACCACCCCAAGGAAGGATTTCGAAGTGTGGGAGAAATCTCTGAGGTCCTTCGAACTTCTGGGACTCAATGTTGGTTTTTTACGCGCCCGTTTATCTCATCTGGTGAATCTTGCATTCGATTCAGAAGGTGCCTTTGAGTTCAGGAGGTTTGCAGAAGCCCAGAATGAACATAGCCACATAAAAGATGAGATCCATAAATTTGAGGTAAAGCTTGCTGATCTGAAAGAACTTTCTCAGAAGTACTATCGAGATATCGAGAGTTCAAAGATGAAAGCCGGAAGCTTTGAGGTGGAATTCCAAGAGGCGGCGAACGCACCTTGGTGATATTTCTTCAGCGGCTATGAATCTTACAGTACAGGTCATTAAAGTTTTCTTATAGATTTAAACTGACCCCTACAAACCCTTCGGTTGCTGGATAGATGAAAAAGAGAGCACTATATAGGTACCATACTTTTTCTTTTGCAGTGTGAGTAGTTATATAATCATGTGTGTTTCCTGTTAATATCTTACTAAAACAGTGTGAGCTATTCCATAAGTTTGCTGACGTTCTGCTTTATCCTTTATATAAGCTTCAAGTAAGTAGTAATGGTTCATTCTTCAAAACTGAGTCAAGCTTTGTCTGTTAATATAAGGTTCATTGTAATAGATGAGATAAGAGAAAGTGAGACGGGTAAACCAATATACCTCGTGCCATTATATTTCGTATATAATCTAATTCAGTCATCCCATTCCCATGTGATGTATTGAAATAGAAGAAGCAAAATCCCCTTGCTTAAGATAGTTGTGTGTTTTGTCTTTGTTATGTTCGGAATAGGGATGGCATAGGGCGGTGCGGGTCAGAGCCGTCCCAAGCCCGCCTGGCCGATCCAGGAGGTGGACCTGGACACGTCCTGCCCCGGTGGCGAGGTGAACCGGGCCTGCCCCGCCCCGCTTCGCAAAGATCGGGTCATCGGGTCGAGTAAGATAAAAAGTTACTGTCACCTGTTTTACTCGCTCCAACCTGTCACATTTTTTAATTCAAAAATTTCTGACATGGTATTCCAAAAAATTTGGCGGGAGCGAGTAACCTGTCTTACTCGCTCCCGGAGGGAGTAACCTGTCTTACTCGCTCCCGGAGGGAGTAACCTGTCTTACTCGCTCCCGGAGGGAGTAAGAAGAGCACATTTTTTAATTAAAAAATTTCGAACATAGTATTGCTAAAAATTTGCCCCAAATAATCTAACTTGAGCACACATATAGAAAGAAAAAAAATTGATATTTTTTCCCAAAAAATTGCCAATCCATACTCTTCCATTCTTGATTATGATCATTTGGCTTTCATTCAATCTTAAAATTCCTGCATCGAACTAAATACACAATGAGAGCTTCTTCTAAATATTTGGCTTTCATTTTTTTAATTTAGATAAAAAAAAACAGAAAAAGAAGATAAAAAACAGAGAATGTACAAAAAATATATAAGAAAATAAAAATGAATTGTCAGGCTGCGAGCATGCTATGTGCAGTTATATTTCTATGATCCAGCATCTGCTCTAGGGATACGATCATCAAGGATCCAAAAATTGGACAGTGAGATCTTTCAAATAATTCAAGTCACCATCCTACAAGAGAACCCATTTGTGGATAAATTTCGTCAGACGCATCAAATATTGGTGGATCTCCTTGTAACACAACGTCACTTACTGCCGTGTTTGCGTTATGTACAGTCCACTAATCGTCGGCGGTATAATTTACCAACGTCGAACGATGTAGCTGCAATTATACCGGGTGATGAAACTACTAATCCATCCAAGAGGGATATCGTACTCTATCTAACAGGTGGTGGAAATGCTTTTAAGAGGATTAGTGAATGTCACCCTGCATATTTGCCGCTGCATTATGTGTTGTTGTTCCCACGTGAAGAGCTTGACTGGGAACCGTTAATAACGCAATGGGATGTTAGTCGGGGACAACCTTCTGATAGAAAGCTTACCCAGATGGAGTAATATAACTATCGACTTTTCGCACGTCAGTCAGAGTATTCAACAGTACTCAGGGCTGAGAAATTATTTCAACACTTTATTGTAGATACATGGACTGCAACGGAACAGAGTCGCCGGAAATACATTTGGGACCATCAAAGCAAGATGCACACAGAATCCTACAAACCCTTGAAAGATGGTCTGCGCTTCAATGATTCTGATTCGAGTCTTGATCAATTAGGTAAGAGATTTATTCTACCGTCAACGTTCATTGAGAGTCCACGACATCAATTTGAGATATATTAGGATTCGATGGCGATCACGAGGTTCCACCATCACCCGGATATTTTTTAGACGATGACTTCAAACCCAAGATGGCCAGATGTTGAAAATTTATTGTCGCATCAGAGCTCGTTTGATCGCCCAGAATTAGTAGCTAAGATATTCCAGTTGAAGAGAAGGTATTTGATGAAGTTGATTCGAGAAACAAATATTTTTTGGGTTGTAGTTGCTCATGTTTACACGATCGAGTTACAGAAAAGAGGCTTGTCTCATATGCATATCCTCTTATTCCTACGACCTGAAGACAAAATTCATACGGCTGCTCAAGTAGACAGACTGGTATGTGCAGAGTTTCCAGACCCAATGAATCAGTTGACGGTACATGGACCGTCTGGTGCAAAGAAAAGAATGCGTTGTGTATGAAGAATGAGAAGTGCAACAAGAAATATCCAAAGATCTTTGTAGATGCCACGATAATGGATGAGGATGACTATCCTATTTACCGTCGTAGGGACGACGGTAAAAAATATGCTCACGGACCGCATGAATTGGACAATGGAGATGTGGTCCCTTATAATCCTTATCCGTCGAAGCTCTTAAACTACCACAAAAATGTTGAGGTCTGTGTAAGAATCATATGTGTTAAGTATATCCACAAATATATCTACAAGGGACATGATCGTGCCACTTTGTACATGAATCTTTCAAGGCAGCATGTGTTGCAAAAGGACGGCTCGAAGATGACAATAAATGGATTAGAATGCCTTCAAGAGGCATCACTTTTCCGAACAGGCTGCCAACTGAGGCGACTGTTTGGTATTATTCTATCTCAATGTTTCCCACTACACTCGCTTGATATATGGAAAAAAATTTCGAAAGACATTTGTGATGACCTTGTCATAAGATTCAGAGACTTTTCGGCATTGAAAATCCAACAGAGAGTGATGTTGAAGGTTACTGTCTCTTTCTTATAGATGAACTGCTTTGAGAATTGGGAAAACATTTGGCCGACTACCCTCCGATGCCTCAACCATCAAAAAATTGGAATTCTGTATCAGGAAACAGATTAAATGCAGAACATCGATAGTTGGGACGAGATGTGTTTGATAATCATCCTTAGACCGACATCGATCAGCTAAATATTTGTCAGTGCAGTGCATTCAATGCAATCTGCACCTCTGTGCAGGAATGTCAAGGTAAAATATTCTTCTTGAATGGAGGTGCTGGAACACGTAAAACATTCCTGTACAACACCCTTATCAAGGTGGAACGTAGTCTTGGGCGCATAGTCATTATAATGGCTTCATTTGGCATAACTGCTTTGCTTTTGGTTGGAGGTCATACCGCTCACTCAACATTCTCCATTCCATTGAATATCCATGAAAGTTCTCTTTGCTCAGTTAGCAAACAGTCATTGCAGGCAGAATTGTGTCGAGAGACTAGACTTATCATATGGGATGAAGTACCTATGGGACACAAATACTGCATTGAAGTAGTTGATCGTACTCTACGGGATATTTTTTATAAGAACTAACCATTCGGCGGAATCATTGTTGTTATAGGAGGTGACTTCTGTCAGACCTTGCCTGTTATACAAAAGGGTTGCTGAAAGGATATTGTTGGCGCATCGTTGAGGAGGTCAACCCTATGGAATAATGTGCAGGTATTGACTTTGGATCAGAACATGCGTTTGGACCTGACGCGTCCAGAAAATGTTGTCTGCGATGCTTTCTTGATAGAGGTATTATTTTCGAATTTTCATTATAATATCAAGTTTACTCTATTACAAAATATATTTATATTAAATTACTCTTCACAGGTTGGGTCTAATTCATTGGATTCTAACGTGGTACATATCCCACAGTTAGTTCATAAGTGTAAGGATATAAAGAAATTATTAACCACCGTCTATCCGGATCTTGACAACCCTAGCACATCGACGCCATCCTATCTAAATTAATGAACGATCATTGCAGTTAGAAATGATGATTTTAGTTGCATAAATGCATTTGCATTAGATGTTGCACCTCGAGAAATGTTTACTTACCTGGTGGCGGAAAATATATCAGAAGATGAGTGTGGGGATTCTAGCGTAACCAATCGCTATCCGAGTGAGTATGTGAACTCATTGAATCCCTCAGGATTGCCCCCATTTCAATTGGCACTGAAGGTGGGAAGCCTAGTTATGCTACTTCGAAATATAGCCTCTCGAAATGGACTATGCAATGGTATAAGATTGAGGATTGAAAGATGTGGTAGCAGTGTTCTAGAAGTCGACCGACTAGTCGATTAGTCGGCCGATTAGTCGGCCGACTAGTCGGCCTCCTTCTAGATGGCGCCCCGTGACCGATTAATCGGCCGACTTCTAGAACATGGGCCGACTATTTTTTTTTTAAAACTCTGGGCCAGTTTTGGGGGGGTTTTGTTGGCCGACTAGTCGGCCAAGTCGGTGGGCGGCTGAGGGCCGACCCAACTCCGACTTCCGACTTCTCGTACACTGTGTGGTAGTCACGTCATCGAAGCAAGAATTCTAACAGGTGAAAAGGCTGGAAATTTGAAATTCATTCCTATAATTTCACTTATGCCTTAAACCACAGATTTCTCCTTCCACATGACGAGACGACAATTTCCCATTTGCCTGGCATACGCTATGACGATCAACAAGGCACTGGGACTAGAGGTGGACAAACGGGAAAATGGTGAGGGTATTGACAATATTCGTTACCGTTCCGTTAAGGTTTGATACTGAACGATACCAGAAGTGTCTTGAATACCCACATTCCCGAAAAAATCGAGAACGCGAGTAATGATTCGGGACGGTAACGATCCCTTATCGGGACCCGATAAGGGACTGTTACCATCCCGATAAGGGACCAAATCCTGAATTTTTCCTTTTAAATTCTTTTATTTTTTATTTTTTTTTAAATTAAACTCTTATCGGGTATATCCCGATAAGGGTATATGGTACCCGGAATCATCCCGATACTCGACGAGAATCGAATTTTCAGGATCGGAACCGTCCTGTTTTCCCGAATTCCCGATAATTTCGAGAAAACGGGAAAACGGTTCCCAATTCTCGGCCCAAACGATTCCTGGACCGTCCCATTTGTCCACCCCTAACAGGTACAATGTGTAAGGTCAGTGGAGGTTGACTTCAGCATTCCAGTATTTAGCCACGGACAGGTGTAGGTGGCATTATCCAGAGTCACATCCTCTGACCGAATCAGTATTCTATTATCTGAAGACAGTGCAAATACCACGGCGAATATTTTATATCCAGAAGTATTGTTGTAAATGTGATGTACATTAATAAATTATTCCGAACATTACATAAATAAGTATCTATTTTCATTGTTTCATAACAAACAAATTAATTTGTGTAGTCTGGATTTAACATATTCAAATCACGGACCGTGGCTTCAGCTACAGTTATTATCCTAGTCTACTTATAATAATATAATCACTATTCGAGAAAAATTGTTGGCCAGCATCTGGGCGGTCACGAACCATTCATAAGCAGCTATTTTGTCAGCATTCGAGCAAGGAGGACGACGACGACATCCCAACACCTAGATGGGATAAACCACCGCCATTTCGAACAGAGCTTATAACTCATTTATTCGTCACTTTACAAGTTTTCTCTTAAACGAGTAGTGTTTGGACAGAAATGCTGACAGATTGTGATAAACTCAAAAAACTAAAGCTACATCTTCTCTCAATTCATCAATAGGCCGTTAACATGTTCAAAAGGAAGTGAATAACTCAAGGCAGCAGCATCACAAGTTCCCGTCGTAAAGCAAAAGACACTGTTCTGGTATGCTTCAAGAGGCCATCCAAGTGTGAGGAGGAGGTTTGCATACTATAAGAGAACAGAACTTCATATTCCGCACATGAATGCTCAAAGTTGCTTGCTGACAAAACACTTGCACCAATGCATTGCATTGCAACACACGTTCCTCAAGAAAACAAAGCTAAGTCTATATTTCAAACCAAACTAGAGAATTGCCTCAAAATAAAGATACTAGAGAATACCCAAATCATGACCAAATGGAAAAATTCTGTAGCACAGCTCAATCCTATTGTATTCATTATGAGTAGGATGAGACGCATAAATCACAATTTCATCTAATAGCTTCAAGTAAAAAATCTCTTCATCATGTAATCCTTCACAATAGCATCGTTTTATAGAATCTCCGGTACTGACCTCCATCTTTTTACTCCATTGGTAATTAAGTGAGTCCTTCATCTCCCACACCTCCAATACTGGTAAACCAAACTTCTCCGTCGCTGAAAACAATGCAAGACTACCGCCCAATTCCTGAATCTGTACATGTTCATAGCGCCAATATTCCATCATTACTTGATCAGGTAAAGGAAACACATGAAATGACTCATCCAATCCGTTGAATGCTACCACATGTCCGTCATCGAAATCACCGGTTTGCCAGTAGATGGATCCAGATATGGATACAGCATTATCATTATTTATCACTATAATCGGCATCTCAATGATGTCGGAAACTTCTGCCTTCCCCCATTTCCATAGCTTAGAATCGAATATTTGGTAATAGAGTCTCTTCAGGTACGAAACCAAACTCACAACTTTAAACCACAAAGGATTCGATTCCAATACCACAATCCCAAAGTGGTCATAGCAATTGCCATGGACGGGTTCCGGGAGCGGCGTCCACTTCCTGGAGACTGCGGGCTTTGCGATGAAATAGTTGAGCACATCCCGAACCCGCGGCAATTGCTTAAGCAAAACGATCCCCTGCTTGCACGATGCCACAATCTCCATGTCCTTTGTAAATCCCCAATTGCGAACAGATGCTGCGCCGTTGTTTGGCTCGCTGACAGAGACGAATTTGGGGGGATTTTTGATGTATGTAGTTGCGGACTCACCTCCGTAATCAACGATGGGGTAATCTTGAAAGAAGTATCCGGCGAAGTTGTTGTTCCTTCTACTGAAGGCGATGCGGAATCCCTTTTCGGAGATGAGATTTTTCCATTCCTTTGAAACAAATTTGCATGAGTCTAGGGTTTCCACCGTCACCCGTGAGAGGATCTCGAAGATGATTTCAGAGGGATATTGAGATTCCACTTGCGATGGCCTTAATCTGCTGAGGCTCATCGTAGCTGTTAATCTGCTGTTTGGTTCTAGGGTTCCACACGAAAATCATTTGTCCAGAAAGTAGCAGTGCACGCATAATTTCAATTTTTTTCTGATTCGGCGGACATGGATTAGATTAATTAGATATGTTCAAAATAATTAATTATGATTGTCGGATTTTTAATTCGACTTTTAGAATAAACTATATCGTTAGATTAATTCTGGACTGATTGATTTGGTCTTAAGATTAGAAAAAAATTCCAAATAATTCTTCCTATAATTAGAGTTGTAAAACACAAATTTATAAATAAAAACACACTTTTTTAAATGAAAACACCTTCTTTATAAATTAGAGTTTTTCTTTCATTGTTTTGTTGGTCTTATAATTAAATAAGAATTTTAACAAAAATAATATTACTAATATTTTAAGGTTAAGGTTTATAAAATTTTAATATTATATAGTTTAGGATTGATAATATTTAACCTTTAGGGATTATAGGATAGGATTTTAGACTTTGCCGCCGTAATATCAATTACAAAATAATATTTTAGCCCTCGTAACCCACCGTTTAAAATTAGGGTTAAGTTTGTTATTCTTAAAATGCTTATTTAATCGGATTTTATTTTTTTTAGCGGCGAAGCCATCAAAATCAGAATCTATGATTTGATACGATGATTCTAAAACTTTTATTCTAGCACTCGTAACACACCGTTTAAGACTAGGGTTAAGTTTGTTGCTCCTAAAATGCTTATTTAATAGGGTTTTAGTTTTATGGCGGCGAAACTGCCGAAACCAGAATCAATGACCAGTTCCTGAAAGTTTTCAGCGTGAGATTTCAGAAAATATTTTGGCACTCATAACATACTGTTTAAGGCTATAGTTAAGTTTATTACTCTTAAAATATCTAGCAAATAAAAAATAATTAAATAATTAATGGGGCAGGATCCGGTGACATGATTTTATACATGCATTTTCAATTTCGGCCACTAGAATTGTCCGTTGACGGAATTGGGCACATCGTTAGAAAGCTTATGCATAGAAGATCATAAGCCTCATATTTAGTTCTGGTCGCCGCAATTTTCTAAAACCCTATTTAGGACTACTTAACCTAAGGGAAAAATGTGAAACTAAATTAAACGATAATAAAGTCGTCGGAATATCACCAAAACTTGAACATATGATCTTCTATGTATAAGCTTTCTAACAATGTGCCCAATTTCGTCAACGGGCAATCCTAGTGGCCGTAATTGAAAATCATGTCTAAAATTCTGTCACTGGATCCTGCACCATTATAAATTTATATTTAATATATATCTCAATCTTTAAATGCAGGAAATGATGTGGGCTATCTCGATACTATTTTAAAAGATTTAGATGATTAAGATGAATACCTATAAAGAAGATAATGGAGATGAGTATCATTGAGATATTATAATAAGTTTTATGACCTAAACATTATTGATTTATGTTGTCATTTTTAAATTTGGCTTTATAATTATACACATTTATGTTACTTACATTAAATTAATAACAAAATTGTTTTATCAGTTTTTTATTTTTTGTTTAAAATGGCTCGATCCGGAGCTCATGTGTATGGGTTGGGTCCGAGCCCAAATATAATACTGTCAGATCGGGTTTGGAGTGGTCACCCATTATGGCTACTAGAAATGAATTAAACACCAGTCATCATCCTTATATAGTTGTATCTCGAAGAAAAATGGTAGAATGATAGGTTGCAATTATTAGCAACCTAGCAAAATAATACATTTTAACAAAAAAAATAACATTTGTGTTGTAAACATAATTTTATTAGTTTTTTGTTTTTAATGGCAAAAGAATAAAATTTTACGTGAATTCATCGAAAAGTTTCATTTTCTTATATTTAAGGAAATTTCGTAAAAAAATTATTATATTTTTGTAGAATATGAATTCTAATCCACTCAACTATTTGGATTTTTGTCAAATACAAATTCTTTTTTTCATACAATGGAAGGTTACGACCCTGAATTGGAAAAAAAAATAAAGACAGATTCCTTCAAGGTGGATAGAAGGTCTCAAAATGTATTGCACCAGCGACAATGACCGAACCAGCGGCAACAATTCCCTCATGACCCAAGAGGATGTCACTGGACAGAAGTGATGTGGGAGTTATGTCCCGTTCCTCATGCTGCAAAAGTGATGACTGACCAGACCGGGACATCAAAGTGGATGAACATAGTGTCGTGCTTAACTCCACTCTCCCATCTGCCCCCATGTGTGCAAGAGGTGAGTTTGAACCTCATCATCCCCCACCTCCCGGTGCAATGAGGTGCCACTATAACACAATATACCACCCATCTCAAGAGCAACGGCTTACAATGGGGACAAATATGGCTAGCTCCTTTGCGTGTCAGATAGTGTGTTCAACAACTGAGAGCCCCGTCAAGAATTAGGATGTCAAGCGAGGAGGCTCCTAGACCAGCCTTAGCTTGTCCATCGGCAATCTGATTATCCAATATGATGGATCTCCTCAACATTGCAGCTCACCATTAAACCCCAAATAATGTGGACAAGTCGGGCGTTCAAGAGATCTTCAGGACGACCAGAGATCCAGTCAATAGCCTCACTGCTGTCTGACTGGAAACGGATTGACTGCAGTTGCATGGACTGAAGAAGGATCAACCCGTGGTGAATGGCAATGGCGGATCCAGCCCAAAAATTGGGTCTGGGCTAAAAGCTTAAGACCTAATTTTTTAAATAATATAATAATAAAAAATATTAACAAAATATTAAATATTATAAAATAATCTGAATCAGTTTACTAGATAAATAAACAATAAAATGACTAAATACATCCCTCATGGCGACCACTTCTACCATAGAATTCATCGATAACAGAATTAACATCTATATCACTAGATATCTCTCGTTCGATGTAAACAACCATCGAATCTAAAAGATATTGACTTTCCATTTTATTACGAAGAACAGTTTTGACCCGCTTCATAGCTGAAAATGCTTGTTCGGTTGTTGCAGTAGTAACTGGAAGAGTCAAAATATTACGGATCAATCTGTCGATCAAATGGTAATCTTTTGCCTTATTTATCTCTGTCAATCTCTGACACAACTCAGAAATATTCGATAAATCTTGAAAGATGTCATGCAAAAGTACATCATACATGTAATGTTGCAATTGAGTTCTCAAATAGTGTAACTCCAGCTAACAAAAATCATCTCGGTAAAACTCTTCAGCCAGACTACAAATACGATCAACATTGAATGATTTAAACTTCTCTCTTGGATCCAAAGAAATACTAAGCTGGAGAAGTTTAACTGTATCATCAGGAAATCTATAGCTTATCTCATC
>JAOYMZ010010859.1:0-21115 GCA_025802335.1 Pinguicula primuliflora
AGAATGAGAATATATGTTGGGTATGAATCTCCATCTATAATAAAGTATCTAGAACCAACAACTGGAGATTTATTTACTGCACGATTTGCTCACTGTCATTTTGATGAGTCAAATTTTCCAACAATAGGGGGAGAAAAAAGCAGTTGGAAAAGAAAATATTTTTGAATGAATTATCCTTTATTAGCTTGGATCCTCGTTCAAATCAATGTGAACTTGAAGTTCAAAAGATAATTCATTTACAAAATTTAGCAAATCAATTGCCAGACACATTTACTGACTTGAACAAAGTGACTAAATCACATATACCAGTAGCAAATGCTCCAATAATATTGGATATTCCAAGGGGACAAATTTTGACGGCTAATGAGTCAAAAACATGCATGAAGCATGGGAGACCTATCAGTTCCAAAGATAAAAATTCTCGAAAAAGAAAAGAAGCGATAAATATTGAAGATGGCCTATAAGAGGAAATAAAGTCTCTAGAAGAGATCAATAATAATTTAAAAGATTGTGATCGCATAACAAATAAAATTCAGGTACCTGACAATGAAGAGATCTCGATTAATTATGTCATGACAAGAAAAAGATTGAAACGAAATAAGATAAATGTCGACGAAATCTTTATATATAATGTAGCGCGCGAAATTCTTGAAGAAAACGAGGATATTGAACCTACATCTATTGAAGAATATAGACACAGAAATGATTGACCAGAATGGAAGGATGCACTAAATGTAGAATTGAATTCTCTTAAAGAGCAGAAGGTTTTTCCCATTGAATTTTATTTAGGAAGGTTTTTAACGAGGCAACATCTCAAAGACGGATTAATAAGGTTTTTAACAAGGCATAGTACAAGCGACATTCAAGGGAGAGTATTATGCAATATATTGTGAATGTCTCTTAGCTTTTAATTACCCTCATATACTCTATATTCAATATGCATTTGTGTAGGGCTTTAATGTGACCTTTCATCTTTTGTATGAAGTCTATAAATAGAGGCTAATCTTTATTGTAAGTAGATATACTTGATAAAAGGAATAAAATCTCTCCCCTTATGTTCACTTCACTTTCATTGTTCTTTATATATTCATACACTTATTTTATTTATTTTATAATATCTACCAAATATTTTGGTACATGAACACTTATCAACCTACGTTAAGAAAACTTGAAAAATCATGAACGAAGATAATACGCTAACGGTGGATGTAACTTCAAACAAGAAAATTAAATTATGTTAAAATTGGAATAAAAAAATAAAAAAATGAGGTTGGTTTTGGAATGTCGAATATGTTTAGGAAACGGTCATAAATTTTTATATTTACTCTCATAACACATCGTTTAAACCTAAAGTTATGTTTGTTGCTCTTAAAATTCTTATTTAATAGAATTTTAGTTTTATTTGACGATAAAAATTTATAACAAAGCAAAAATAATAATTGACATTTTGTAAGTGTACCAAAGCCCAAGAAAATAATAATTGACATTTTGTAACTTGCAAGATGTAAAACATCCCATGGATATATTTGAAAACTAAAATTTCTAATACCAAAACCAACACACACAAAAAAAAAACGATAATAACATAACATGCCAAAGATAAGTAAGAATAAAATCCGTATCTGTCGAACCAATATTTTCTCATTGCTGATAATCATCCACAGTTTGAATTTGGCAAGAAAGAGTCGTACATTGCTCAAACAAACCTGTTTCAAAAAACTAAACTCCTCTTCATACTCATCCGATCCCAAGAACACATGATGAAGTTCAATTCCTCCTCCATCAAGCGAATCCTGTTTCATAAAACATCAATCTTTGGACTCAAGTTATGGATTGCCATCATCTTGTTCATAATAGTTTTTTTCCTCGTTCTAAACCTCATTCTCATTTTCGTTGCTCGGAGATACAGAAGAGGCCTGAAAAAAGTATCACGAACCAACAACTTTCATGCCAATAATGCTTGGAACCATTCATCCAGTGACCGGAGACTGTTGTCCAACAACAAATGGGACACAGAAATCAGCATGGAGACCTCACAAAAGCCAGTCATGTACTCTGATCAGTGTTCCAGCAATAGGTACGATGATGGCACAAGGAATGTGGCTAATATACATCTTTACGGATCCGAAATGGGAACTGTTGGTCCGTATGCGTTCGCAGAGATTGAAGCAGCTACAAATGGATTGGCTTATAAGAATGTGATAGGGAGTGGAGAATATGGAATGGTTTTCCAGGGATATTTGATGGATAACACACAAGTTGCTGTCAAGAAGCTGTTTAATAATAGGTATGTTTTTTCCATGTTGAGAGCTTGAAAGTGTTGGCATTTGCTGAAGGATTGCTCATGTCTTTCATATTTGAAGGACTGCCATAGTAGAATTTGTGAGAGAAGTAGAAGCAATGCTGTTGGTTAAGCACAAAAACTTGGTAAAATTGCAAGGATACTGTGCTGAAGGAATATACAGGTACTACTATAGCACAAAACGACGTCGTTTTTTTTAATGACACTTTATGGCATCTGCCATCTAACAACTACTTTACATACATTTCATACAAATAAACACTAAGAGTACACTGTTTTCTTTCTTTCTTGTTCATCCTTTAGGATGCTTGTCTATGAATATGTAGACAATGGGACTCTTTATCACTGGCTGCACAGGAACAAAAGCAAAGTTAGCCCTTTATCTTGGAACAACCGAATAAATATTATCGTCGGAATCGCGAAAGGGTTTGATCTTCTTCACTCAACCTCCTCATAAGATTGTCTTGTATGTTTACATGTTGCAGACTTGAGAAAGCTGAACTCTTTCTCAAAAATCTTTTCCTCAGTTTAATGTACCTCCATGAAGAAATCGAGCCTCCCATCATCCATGGGAACCTGAAATCAAGCAACATACTTGTTGATCAGCAATGGAATCCGAAGATTGCTGATTATGGGATCAACAGATTATTAGGTCCAGAGTGGAATTTCTCCTTGGGTCCTCCAACAGGAATGTCAGGGTAAATAGTATCTTCAACCCTTTTCAAAGACTATTCTTACGTTATGTTTGATCAACTTCATTAGCCTGCATTGTTGGGATTGCTAGATATATTGCTCCGGAGTACTATCTTACACGAATTCTGGATGAAAAGAGTGACGTTTACAGCTTTGGTGTGCTTATAATGGAGATTGTATCGGGCAAAACATCAACAGAAATGCCCGTGAGTGAAATAGAGGTAGTACTTCAACACTTGGACCAGGATTAGAATTCTAGACCTAATATCATTAATCTGGTTGTAAGATTCTCAACTGGAAAATTGGTGCCCAAATAAAGTATGAGTATGACAAACAAAAGGGATATTGAACTAGAAGTTTGTACTTGCAGGAGTATTTGGTTGATTGGATAAAAGCATTGGTAGCAGAACAAAGCTTTGATCTCATAATCGACCCGGAGTTACCGGAGGTGCCATCACTCATGGAACTCAAACGGATACTACTTATCGCTCTCCGATGCACTGATTATGAAGAAGGAAAGAGGCCTAAAATGGGAGAAGTAATCCAGATGTTTGAGCCAAGAGACTTGCTGCTCAGTGATGTAAGCATCTGTGTTTGGAGGAATCATCCCTTTGTTCATTAGCAATATCATGTTCTCTTCTTAATTTCTGTTTTTGCAGGGAGTTGTGATCAAGAGACAAATCTCTGGAAATAATTATTCAATTACAGTGGATCAGGTGAATTAAGTTGGTTTCCAAAGGGAATTTGCAGCTGCAATCTTTCTTGTTTTACATGTTTAAGGCTTCTTGTTTTCTGTTTTTGTTTTCAAAGTTAGATGTACTGTTCTGCTAAAGCAAAGGATATTTGTGCTGTGCTGGGTATGTAGGAAAGATTACTATTGCATGAAACCTCATTCTCTTATAAGACACTATCTTCTGTTAGAAAATGGACACTTCGGGCTTGAGCCTCGTGTGCGCAGATGCGCGCAACATAGAGTATTCCAACATTCTCTCTCTTTCAAGATGCCTCAACAACTTCATGCAACTGAGCATCTCTTCAACTCAACATTATCAATAGCTAACACATCCTTAGGGAAACCACAATCCCCTATCTTCTCCGGCAACAGATCACACGCCTCCGGACTCACATGGCTGGAGATCCCTGCAACATTCGTACAGTTCCACGGCAGTTTCATCTTCTTCCCATCTGATAATTTTCCAGCCATTTCAATGGTTGCATTAGCAACACATATCCCACTAAACGCGTCTCCCTGAATCCCCTCAAGATCCCCTGCTATAGTAACATTATCTGCTACAAAATCAATGAAGTTTATGTTCTTCACTTCAGGCAAGGCATTGGGATCGTATCCATTATCCGGATGGGACTCATAGTTCCCACTCATCCAAAACACATATTTCATGGTACTCATCACCATGTTCTTGATATATATGTCCTTCACATAGCCTCCTCTTCCTCTACCTGTTTTGATCCTCACTCCTGATTCGGTATTGAATGCAAGTATCTCCTCCGCTCGAACGTCTTGAATCCCACCGGACATCTCGCTGCCTAAAGCTATGACAGCACTACGAGGGGAAATACACGTGAGCCTTTTGATACTTATGTGCTGTGAAGGCATTCCTACCCTGATCCCGTGTTGATCCCAACCACTCTTTACAGCAATGCAGTCATCACTAGAGACGACGAAGCTATCGCGGATCCGGACATTCGTGCAGGAATCTGTTGATGCAACAGAATGGTGTGTTTACTAGGCCACGGGGGAGAATGTTAATGCAACATTAACCATGAACCTGGATTGATTCCGTCGGTGTTTGGAGCCTCAATCGGAGCAAGAATTGTTAGATGTTCTATTATAACATCCCTGTTTTTCAGAGAACGTGAATCAGAATGTTGCCAGATTTCAGACTCAATTGAGTTGAGAGCATACTTACTTGCAGTATACTGGATGGACATTCCATGCTGGTGAGTTGATCAAAGTGAGGTTAGAAATCTGGACCTGATTCGAATGTAATATCTCTATCAAGATAGGCCTACTGTACTTCAATGTATGACTATTGAACTTCTCCCACCAGCTCTGCCCTTGTCCATCTATCGTTCCATTACCGCCTAAATGCACCAGAAAAGTGTAAATGCAGTGTTCTTTAGAGTTAATTGTCCCACAAACCGATTAGAAACATCAAAATCAGCCCGTATATAATGATATATGGCATTCACTTTCTTCTCTTGAAGTCCACATTTATTATATATTGATATTTGATCCACGGCCACACACGCACGAATCGAACCCGGGCTTCTTTCAAATTTCAATTCTAGACAACTTCTCCAAGACAATATTACGCTAAAAAGAGCAAAGTTGAATTTAATGTATAAAAAGGCATCTTATGTACCAGTCAGTACGACGTCGGTCAGATTATCTCCGGTGATAACGGCGGCAAACCTTTTACCCGGCAAATCAATTCCTCTTCCGTACGACGGCAAAGGGTCCACGACAGGATAATCAGTTTCTTCCTACAAATGTATCAATCAGCAACCAAATTTCAACAAATATTAACCGTTCCCAACGGAGTAACGAGTAATCCCGATTCCCAGATGAAAAACCTGAGATGCAAGAAGAACAGCGTCCCTGTGTATGAACAGAGTGAAATGAGACGTTAGATTGAACGATCCCGTCACCCACTTTCCCGGCGGTACGACGAGCAGGGCGCCGCCGTCCGACGCAAGCTTGCTCAGATTAGCAACGGCTGTCCTGAACGCGGCCGTGTTGGAAGTCTTTCCGTCACCCTTCCCGCCGAAATTCGTTAGGAACGCGGTGTGTTTTCGGCAATTTCTCGCCGGATATTGGAAAGTTACGGATGCAGAGGATGATTCCCTGCATCCTGCAGCTTTCAGGTACAACACTCCGAGTAATAATATGAAGAGAAATTTCTCCATGATCTCTGATAATTTTTCGGTAGTACTTATGAAACGTTTTACTGAATCCTGATTCCTGCCTGAATGAAGTAAGACAAAACACTTCTTATTTTTGTTTGACGTGGAGAATTCTTGTTATGGGCGAAAAGTTCGTATTGCCGTTAAATAGGTAGTTTTTTTTTTTTTTTTGAATAAATGGGAGGTCAAAGTCTAATTATAAAGTTCGATACACAACTCTCTCAGGGAGGTAAAAAAGCAAAAGACGACGACGAACGACGAGAAGTCGGAAAGGTTGGTCTAAGAAGTTGAGCATTGTGGATCCCTTGTCCGGAATGAAACTTTGGTCATAGGTGCTAACATGCCGTGGATTCCCCTCTTCAAGGGGCTCCTGGCTCCGGATGTCACTTGCATGCCGTGGATTTCCTATCCCAAGGGGCTTCTGGCGCTGGACACCGGTAGTCACCCTATATTCATGCTCGTTCAGTGTACTAAAGATACCACTTCCATCTGGTAGTCGAAACCTAGGCGCAAAGTCAGGGAGACCCAGCCCAGTTTTCGCTAGAGAATCAGCATGCCAGTTCTCCGTTCGGGGGATCGACTGAACTACGAGACGGTGACCAACATCCAGACCCTGCCTAATCCGGTGGAGCAGAGGTCGTGCTGTCTCGTTAACAGAGTGCCCAGAGAGTAGGTCCACGGCTTCACAACAATCTGTTAGGAGCATAACATGTTCAAGCTTTAGGTGCAGAATTTTTGCAATACCTCTTTCAATAGCCCACAGCTCCGCAATGACAGGGGAACATATGCCAAGCCTGCAGACGAATTCCCACAATAGGGTATGTGAGGCATCCCGCAGAACCATGCCCAGACTTGCATCCGACGACTGACGGCAGACAGCCGCATCGACGTACAACATGAATTTGATCTCTGAAGGCTCAAGGCTATTTTGCTGTGCTCCCGACCAACTTGGCAGACCATGAAGGGCCATTGTCTTACTGCTGTTGAAAGATTTTATGGAACGAAAGGCCCTTGCGTTTTCATGGATACAAGCTCGGATGGTAGCTGCTACCGAACGCGCCGGATTGGCCAGTCCGTGGAACACCATAGCAGAAATAGATAGTTGTTGATGTGCAGAAATGATAATTCACACGAATTTGACATACACAAAGGTGAACTTCCACTCATATTAGTGGGGCCCACACACACCAATGTATGTGTGCTTATATTGTATTCGTGTTATTTCCGTGGGTTATTTCGTGACATATATCACTTCTGGTTGATGTGGGGCCGGGGGATATGATATAGTTGGATGAAATAAAGCTAGATGGGCAAAACTTGTAAAAGTTTCGAGTTCAAGTCCATGTAAAAGCTCTTGACAAGGCCTAATCCATAGGAGCATTTATGCTGAGTGCAGGCCTCCCAGATTAGTCGGGAGTGTAAAAAGCTCTCGGATACTGTGGAGGACATTTCTCCCAACGTACACCCCTAAAAAATATCCTTTTTTTCATATTAAATTCCAATTTGTCTCCTTATAGTTTGGACAAAATTTTCAAAAATATAATTTAACTACCTATGGTTTGACATATTATATATTAACTTGATCCTCATTTTATTTTATTTAAAATCATACAAAAGTGAATTAGATAATCTCATTTGAAAATTAAAAATAGTTTAAAATTTGAAATTTATTAAAAAATCTGTAAAAAACAAAATACATTATTCATTAAAAAATTAAATCTGCATTTCTTATACAATTTGTATTTTTTAGAATAAACTAAAACTAACAGATAATAAATGATAAAAAATTAGTAAATTTTTTATATAAAAAAAGCAGACAAAATATTATATACTATATTGCTGAAAATATTTAAATATAATTGCTTTAAAAAAATATGTAAAAATTAAAAAAACAAAAAAAAACACCAGTACAATATGTTATAAAAGTGGTTACTCAAAATAATTTTTTAATGTATTTTTATTTTTTTTATAATTTCATTAAATGTGTCACATTGTTTAATCTTATTTAAACTTTTACTAGTTACTGCCCGTGGCTGATGCCACTGGTGTGTAAAATTTCCGGTGTGTAAAATTACTATCGTTGAAACGGTGTCGAAACCATATCAAATCACATCCTAATTCGAACCTCGCAACATGCTGATTATTATAGTGTAGTCCGTTTCGACGAATGATAAGCGATTCGCCACATATATCCGATTGTAAAAAATGTATGAGAGAGAAAACTAAATATAATAAAATATGAAATAAAAAGAGAAAAAAGGAAAAGAGATGTAACTTATACTTATCCGTGCTAAATTGCACCTTATTGTTGCTGATGTGTCGCTCTCTCATTGATCACGCTAATATGCTCCGAAATTTTGATGAACTATCTTAATATATAGATTAAGCTCGCTTTGCTAAAAAAAGAAGAGAAATTGATGTTTATTAGTTATTACCCCACTCCCGCACCCAACCCAAACAAAAATGTGTAATATTTAAAAAATATGAATCTATTCAAATTCCATAGAATGGAGAAGTGGGAGATGGACCATCAAAAAATTTAATGTGTGGGACATTATGTACCGGACAATATTTCTTAAGTGCTGAATTCTAATTAATTACGTCCAATGTTGATCTGATGGCCACGATTAAATCACTTAAGTTAAATTAGTGTTTAAATTCTGGCCGTTCACTGTTGATCCGACAGACTGGATTAGAATATGACACCTAAAAAATGTTGTTCGGTACACAACGTCCCACACCATAAAATTTCTACATAGACCATAGTTCCAATTTTATCACAAAAAAGTAGGTTAGCCACATCCGAAGTGTTGTAATGCAGTGCAACCCAACTTAAATACCCATAAGTAGGGGTGTCGACAGTTCAGTATGTTACCGAACCCTCCCCAACCGTTACCGTACCGAGATATCTCGGAACCGTTATCGGTACCGGAATTTGTCGATAACCGATTCCGAGAGTATCGGTTACTGACATCGTCGGTATTCTGACGATTTTTCCCCTTCGATTTTCCCTTGGTAGCTCGATTCCGTCGATACGGTACTTATCGATATCGTACCGATGGCCTTCGGTACACGAAAACCGTTACCGGTACCGGTGTTCGATAACGGATCAAGTTTAAGGTTACCCTAAACTCGGTTACCGAGAACCGATTGACACGCCTACCCATAAGACCATTACCATTATTTTTTTTATTTCAACACCCACAAAACTGCACTATAATATATGGAGGTTGCTAGGTTTACCGAAAAATTCATGCTGATTTTTCGGTAAGTGCATTTTTCAAAAAATTTGGATCTCCGGAAAAACAATCGTCATAATTTTTGGAATTCTTGCATTGAAACTTTTTAGGAATCGATCATAAATTTTGATTACGACATCTTCGCCGCACAAAAAAATTAAATTTATATTAAATATAATTTTTAAACGTAACAAATTTCATCACAGTATTAATGATAGCATGTCCGAGAATATATTTATTAAAATATTTAAATGTACATTATTTGTAACGGTGGACTCACAGAAATAGGAGATTCCATTTACTCCTCAACGCCATGAATCTGTGGTCCGTTTTCGACATCAAGTGGGACATAAAGAAATCTGTCCCGACCCATAAATGCAGGTCTCTGGGTGCCCGGCCCATAAATACGAGTTCAGGCCGCTCGGCCCATAAATACAGGTCATAAACTTTGAATAAATCGAGCCCATAGATATGGATCTCGTCTCGTGTGCGTGGGTGCATGTGTGGGGAATTCACTAGGAATGTGAGTGCCATCATTAAAACCTTAAGCTCAATGTGATAGATTTTCCCCACAATTCCTATTTAAGTTAGGCCAACTAAGGTTTCACAACCGGAACAAATACTTCAACACTCTCCCTCAAGTCCGATTAGGCAAGCTCTGTCGGACTTGATCACCCCACATCGTATAATTGCAGCAGAAATATTCAGGCCTCAACCTAGGCTCCGATATCAGAAAGAAATCTATCTGACCCATAAATACGGGTCTCAGGCTGTCCGACTCGTAAATATGGGTCTCGGGCCATTTGGCCCGTAAATACGAATAACGAACTTTGAATAAATTGAGCTCATAAATACGAGTCTATCTCGTGCAGCACATGTAAGAAATTTATTAAAAATTTGACTGTCACCATTAAAAACCACAAGCTAATAAATTCCTTACTATTCTTATTTAAACTACTAAACAAACACTTCAACCGGAGCGACGTTTAAAAACAAAATGAAACGAGAAGCCATCTGCCCCGTCCGATTTACCTTTTCAACGGGTAGAGATTGCAGAGAAGAACTCAAAGGCTCAAGGGTATAAAATTGGTACCGCTGAAGATGAAATAAGAACAATAGCTTCTTTTCTCTCTTCTTCAACCAATCACAACTGGCGAACAGAAGAAAAACTCTCATCGCCATCTCTCACCTGCTCTCCAAATTCTATTCATTATCTTTTGGGTTCCGGAAACGAGATGGATATGCTTGTTGGTTCCATTGGTGAGTGAAAAATGTGGTGAATCTGATGCAACGAGGGATCTAAAACCTTGTTCTGTTGACGATTCTCAGTTTTAAATCTATTCCTATGTTTTTGGATGTGGTCATGCCTAGCATCAAATGATGAATCTGAATTGCAGGTGTGTTTGTGAGAAGATAGTGAAGCTTGATTGTGTGTTTCGCAAACTGTGAAAGCTCCGCGTAATTAAGTTTGGAGTTCTGTGCCGAAAATCGCGAGGTCCGAGGTCTGTTTTAGTTGTCCAAACATTAGTTTTGGATTGTATTTCTTCATTGATAATCGGATTTTCGTATGTTTATGTCAGATTTGAGATCAGGTTTGTGGTCGAAAAGATCGGGCTTGAATTTGCTGTCCGTAAGCGCTTGAAGACCGCTATCCAGCAAAAAGATGCTTCTCTGCTGAGAAACACATCTGTATACGATAATCTGAATGTTCGGATCAGCATTTCAGAATGTATAGTGCAATTCCTTTGTAAATTGGAGAAGATCAGAAATGAGCTTTCAATTTGGCGTAGCATCTGACGAGGTTCTATTTCTTCGCAATTGCAGATTCAGATTGGCGTTTGCATCTATTGATTGACCAGATTGGAGAGCAAAGACAAAAGTTCAGATTGTCTTTCTTCGAAGAGATTGAAGAGAAAATAAATTCTCAGGTAACTAATTTCCATCACAAAACTAGTTTGATTCTCTTCTTCAAACCGAAGTTCGGTTGCAAAAGTCCCTAAGGTTATTGAAACAAATCCTCTCAAAACTCATTTATCGCCTGATCATTTCGAAACAATTCATGGATGTGGCACGAGTAATGCCTTTTTTGTCAGTGTTCTTCAAGCTGAATCTTCTTGGTTACGAAGAACTGCTGGACTTATTGTAGAAAGCATTCATGAACTCTTCTCCTACAGATTTGGAGCTTTCCTGTTACCTCTTCACCACCTCAAAAGGATTTTTCCTGAATTTCCCAAATACTGAAAAAAATTCTAAGCTGTGCGCATCCACAGATCTTGTGTTTGCAGATCGAATAGCATCTTCTTTTTGTTCGAACCAATCATGATATCCATCGTTTTCCTCTTAGAATTTTTTTGAATGTTTATCAGTCCATTTTGATTCGATAAACAGATAAACCCCCGTTAATCACGACGCCGTTTATTCGTTAACGTCTTGACGGCAGCCAATAAAAGTGGCCTATGGAGCGGAAGAACACCAACAATAAAGACGGGTTGCTGTTGAGATCTGAATCATTATCCCGTTCGCACGCAACGGCGTCGTCGGACTTTGTATTGCAATGGGGAAAGCGGAAAAGGTTGCGGTGTATGAAGGTCCAGGTGAAGGACCACCACAACAACAAGAATCACACAAACGAATCCGGTTCGGGTCAGATTGGAACAACCCGGGCAGCCAGACGGGTCGTTAGGTCGGATCTCAACTACAACATTACTAATACAAAGGATCCCAACACAAATCAGCCAAACAGTGTTGATGCAGCAGGGAAGGGAAGCAGCGGTGGTTACAGTTACACGACCAACCTTCGTCAACGGTTAGCTTCTCCGGCGCATCATCGGATTTTGAGGTCAGCTCTTCTCCATTATTCATCTCTTGATCTTTGTGGTAATTTTTATATGGATGAATAAATTTGCTGCGATTGAGATATACTGAATAAAAATATTCTTTCAAAAATCTTTGAGATACTGACCATGATCCTGCCGCGTTAATAAATCTCACCACCGCCAATGGAATGAAGATTAATTGATTTTTTTTTCTCAATTAATGTCGAATTCATGTGTTCCAGGTCTTTCTTTACTGTACCGGATTTTTTTTGTAACGGAAAAGTAATATCATCTACCAGTCAATTAGTCTGCATGTTGGATTAAGAGGCGGTTGAATAGTCTTGGTACTCGAAAAACAACGTTTAATCATTTATATAATCTCTCTTCAACAGTTTGAAGAGATTTTTCTGCACACATTTTGCATTTCCTTGGATCTGCTTACTAGTTGATTATTATTTAAAAATTGTATAATAAATAGCTCAGGTCTGCTTAGATGACTATCAGTGGGTGCTTAGACATTCAGACATGGTGGAGGGTAACCGTCCAACATGTAGGGCTAATCGACTGATTTCTCGAACATGAGCGAATAGTGTTAATTAAGTGCGAACAAATTAATAAAATGTGCGAACAAATGGTATTTTAAAAACGATAAGCTTTTTAATTTATGTGGTGGTTCCTAATCCTATTCGGCTATTCCTATCTGATTAGATCAGCAGTCAGCACCCGTCTTTTCCTGGGCCATTACCCTGGTTGGCTTTTTAGGCAGGCCCATCCCCATTCGTTTCCTTTTTTCTTTTACTTTTCCCGTAAATTGTCCTTTTCCTTTTTGTTTAAATAATTATAACCCTTTTTTATAATTAAAAAATAATTAAATAACTTGTTTCCCGTAAATATCTAAATTGATTTAAGCGCTGTACATCGACGGTCCGATTTCTGCCACCTACCGTCTTGTCGTGTCCATTTCATCATTATTGTTGCCTTCTCTCAAATCTGCAGATGCACACACACGTTAGGGGTCAAATTCACGACCCATGTGCCATGTCATGTTTGATCGTTGTCCTTTTTTGTTTGTTTGTTTTTAAAAATTTTAGCTGACTCCCGAATCCGGAACCATAAATCCACCCAACAACTTGCAACCATTTTTCTACCCAACACCAGTCGATCATTGTATTGATCCCATTGAGAATCGATCCATACACCCACCAACCAGGGGTAATTTTGTTAATTTCCCATCATTCTGCTTTTATCATGTTCATCTATTTTTTTTTAAAAGATAATTATTGTGCCCGAAATTATTTTTGGCCCCACTAATCTTTTTTTTAATATTTTGACATGTTATGAAAATATGTTCTTCTGAATGTGATTGATGGTGTATGTAATATGTATGTACCGATTGTGATTCCACTTGACGTTTCCTTCCCTTCAGGAATTACGAGAGTTCATTTGGTATTGGTATGAGGGGACATAGCAATGGAGTGAGTGGCTTAGCCACTCCAGAAAGAGGTGACAGAAAAGGTCCTGCTACTAACAGTAACAACCACAACACCAGTCTTCTTTTGGATGATAACCACCACCACTTAACCGGCGGAGGCGGTGGCTCCGGTGGCTCATCGGAGATAATCCACGAAAATAAAAAAGGAGGTTCTCCTCCATCTGGAGGTGGTACGGCGGCTCCTATGTGGCTCCCAAAGTTTGTGATCGCTCTAACAAATAAGGAGAAAGAAGAGGATTTCATGGCCATTAAAGGGTCCAAGCTACCTCAGAGACCCAAGAAACGAGCCAAGTTAATTCAACGCACACTCAATGTAAGTTCATTGCTTTCATTCACTTCTGATCCCTCACATTGCCATTACTTGAAATTTGAATGTACATTGATTTGCTTTGATCATGATATTTTGCTTGCTAGGCTAGGCTTCAAAGAATCAAAACTATTTAAATTTTGTTGGAGGAAGAAATTTTTGTTTGCTAACTGATCTGCTTGTTATAACGTGACATTTAGGATATATCATGAGATGGTGAAATGCTTTTCTATAAATATTGTCGTCGAATTAGATCAATTGATTTTTTTTAAAATAATTGAATTTCATAAAACATCTGGGCATCTGGTCGGAATATATAGCGAGGTAACTCACTGTATATTGTGTCGTGACGGGATTGGCCTAGTTCGTGCATAGATGTTAAATATCGGTCTATCTGCCGCACAAATCCCATCATGCCAGCATCTTCTCATACTCGCCGCTCCCTAGAAGGGCTCAATAAATTTATTATCCTGCACCACCGATTAGACACAGAGCCCTGCTGCACGTGTCCTCATCCCCTTAACTGTGAACAACACGTTCCATCATTAGGTAATTTGCTGGCAATCACAAGCTGACAATTTGGCTTTTTTCTAAGTAGCCAGACTGTTGTAAATATTTTTTTTTATGATATTGAATTTTATTGTGTGCAACTGCAAATACATCTGGCTGGCTGGCTGAACCTATATGCCGAAAATCTTCATTCGTGCCACAAAATGATCATATTGTGCCACGCCTCTAACCAAGGAAGGATAGATTTTTTTTCGTCTGGATAGAGCCTTTAGGCAACTACAACCTTGTAAACTTAGGCCCCACTTTTCGAAAAGACTTTGAATTCAGGTCATTCATTTATTTTATTTTTTTTTTCATTTTTTTTATTTTTAAATTTTTTTTTTATTTTTTTCGAGCTGGGATCTCCGCGGAAACAATTTTTCCATCCTGTTGTGGGGTGGGAGTATGATTGTGTATATCATGTCCTCCCTAAATCCTGCATATGCAGGATTTACTGAGTATGTTTGGTTTGATTTGGTTTAACTATCAAATGGAGTGATTCTTTATCTAGTTGAGTTGAAAAGTTATGCTTTAACTCTATTTCGTCAAAGATGAGTTGGGCTAGTGGGAGTGACAATTGTACTTACATATCACGAGTTCAAATCTTATCACGAGAATTTCACTCTAATTCTGTACATTCTTACTTTGTCAACACTAGTAACTCCTCCTGCTCTTGCAGCTTGTTAGTCCCGGTGCGTGGTTAGCTGATTTGACCCTTGAACGCTACGAGGTGCGGGAAAAGAAAGTTTCGAAGAAGGTAACCATAACCATATTTTACACCCTTGAAAACAAGTTTGGGTCTTTCTTAGTTTTCTAATATTTACAGTTTGTTTTTATAAAACATTATATTTCAGAGACCAAGAGGGTTGAAGGCTATGGGAAACCTGGATTCAGACTCTGAATAGGTAGGAAAAAGGGCAATGCAAGTTACAATTTTCGAATCTCAAATTGATAAAATCATCATTCATGGTGATGGCATTTCAGCACATGTAAGAAGCGCATGTTTGTTCTGTAGAATGATACAACTGCGACAAGTAATGTCTGGAAAGCTGAAAAAAAGAAAGGACGTGACGAAAACAGTATTACCATGTTCCTTCTGACCGTTTTATTTTGTAGTTATACGAATAAAATATGGTGCGGTGGCAATTACAATTTCCAAGCATGAGCACAAACAAAATCGTGTTTTCAAATTTAATTGTTTAATTTTGCAGGTTAGTCTCTCACATTCTGACATAAGCTCGTGATGAGAAGAAGACACTCCCAAACAAAATTAAAATAAAGAAGCACTTAGGTTAACCAGTCTTGCACAATTAAAGAGGGATTGACTGATTAGTTATAAGAATGATAATTGTACTCACAATCACGGGTAACTTAAGGTGGGGATAATTTGGGCCTCCAAAAAAATATCTATGCGTCATTGTAATTTAGGTGGGTGATTCGGTAATAGTTTTATAATATAACATGTTATTCAATATGTCAAATTTAACTTAACAAATTAATTTTTAAATTTTAAACTAGTTAAAATTTTCAAATTGGTTTATAAATGTTCTTGAAATATATTTTAATGTTAATGTAAAGATTAATTAATTAAATAATTTTTAATTCCAAAATTCAAGTTAATTAAATGAATGTTTAATGTAACATATTTAATTTGAAATATGTTATATTTTTAATATAACATATTTAATTTGAAATATGTTATATTAACGTACATTTCTTTATTGTGTATATTATATATACAACTTCTCGTCTTTATTTTTTCACCAAATATTTTTTTAGTTTCTCTACTCTTTAAGCTAAAAACTATAACTGTTTATTTGAAATTAATTATTCTTCAATTGACTACTTAAGTTTTCAAGATTAAGATTCAAATCATAAGCCAAATAAAAAGTATTTATGAATAATTATTTTTTTGTACATTTTGTAATTTAAACTATTATGGTTTAACATTATATTTGTAATACGAAATAATTGTGGGATCAAAAAGTCTGACTCATTCTAACCAGCTCCGCTTCGAGAGTCGAAAGGGTCGGAGCGTCGGGTCGTGGGTCTAGCAATAGACCTTACCCTAACCGATCCTAGGGTCACAGGTCTAACAACAGACCCTTTGACCCGTTGGGTAAGGATCGTGGGCCTGATGCTTGACCCTAGGGACCCTACCCGATTTTGGCTATGGTTAGGATTGGTATGTGTCATTGTTGTTGAATTTTTGAATAATTAATAGATATATTTATTGTTTTATATTATATTTATTTACTTGTTGTTTGCTTCTGTTTTCCGGTACATTTCAATGTTAGGATTGTTACAAGTCCCTGAGACCTGTAACCCAGTTGAGAAAGCCACGAAATGTAAAGAAGCCCTCTGTACATGATGGATTCAATAGCCCTATGGAAGTATTCAAGCAATCAAGTGGTAAGTTTTTTGTGCTTACTAGTTTTAGTGTTAGGATTTTGTGCTTAATGTGTTTTTTGTTCTTAATGATTTCATGTCTGTGTACAAAGGTGCCAAATGGTAACCCATAAGGTGAATGTGGAGACAAATTATTCCGCTTGAATCGTTGTCGTAGAACGACTGAGCAAGAAGTTGGTCTGTATGATCTCAAAGAGGAGTATGCAGCAGCCAACCAAACCCATGGTGGAGATGAAGAATCTGAATACAAACAACAAGGGAAAAGTCCCCGTAAGGCCACTGGTCGGAAGCATAGTAGAAGTGGTGGTGGTAGTGTGAAAGTGGTTCTGTGGAACCACCAAAACGTAAAGTGGGGCAGCGTGTATGGCTCAAATAAGAGGAATTAACATTAATTCAAGCATGCAAGGAGCTTTTCCAATAAGGGATGCGTACTCAAGGCAGCTTCAAGCCCTGTTTCTACAACACATGTGGTGAGAGGATCCAAGCAAGGATAGTAGTACTACAGTTGATGTACTAGAGAAATGAAAGAACTCAGGCAGGAAAGTTCAAAACCGTGAGGTCAATCTGGTGACCTTCAACCTTCTGATGGGGGAGATTACCAAGCAAGATTTATATTGTTCCAAACAAGTCAAGGCGTCTTCCCTAGGTTCATTTATTGTCTTCATTAATATATGTGTAAGTAGTCTATAAAAGGGAGCAAAGTGTAAGTTGTAAGGGAGTTTTGATTGAAATTGAAAATATTGTGGCTTCACGCCTTTGGAGATTCTTGCGAGAATTTCAACCCTTTTATCCTGAATTCTGCGGAGTTCAACTTCTAAGGAGTTCTTCCGACTAACTCCTCAAGTTGTATATAAGTAAACCCGAAGCTGCGGTGAAAGGTTTGCGTCAACAGTGAAGGCCATTCCACACGTGAAGTCTAAATTTCATGTGTGCAAAATCACATACTCCTGTGTATCAGATTTCATGAGTACGAGTGGAGTCTTTGTTAATCAAACATCTCATCAAGTTGTTGTGGAATATGGTTATGATTGGGATGCTATAGTGAGGCTACGTGAAATGTTTACATCATTTCATATTTTGATGTTTGTTCATTCCTATTGTAACAATTTTGTACTTTCTGTTTCTAGGCGACCCCGGACCCCATAACTTTGCTTGGTAAGCCATTCCCATTGGTGTGAAGTCTTCGTGAAGGATAGGGTCATAGGAGAGGGGGCAAGAGATGGAGGAGATATCAAAGAGGATTAAGGGTACAGGACGGTAGAGCACAACAAGCAGAAGACACTCAATGGAAGTGATGGAAAGGAAGCTATAACAAAGGAGAAGAAGGGAAAGAGATGGATGAATGGTTTTCATGATATGCCGGAAGAGAAGTAGGGTTGCTATATCGATTTCAGAAGGTATCTCTCACACTGTGGAAGCCTCCTATCATCCACTAGCCAGTAGCAAATCTTTTAGCCAAGAAATTACTGAACGAGCTTAAGTCTTATCCCAACTTTAACTTGTGGCAACAGGCTGATGCAATTTGTCATCTGTTGGAAGTGGAGGTCGGCTTTCAGATTTTCATTGCGCTCGATAGAGACAAAAGAATGAGTAGCTAACGTATTTGATAGAGCGCATTAACCAAAACTAGTTGTATGATGTTGGCGAACTTGAGTATTTATTATGTGCGCTGACTTGTGGACTTTTTGGTTGTTTATGTGTTTCTAGGTTTGTGAACAGGTTAGTGTTTTATGAATTTGAGTTAATTTATAGCACTTACGTTTCTGTTCATATAATGTTGGTTTATGAACTAGTTTATCGTGGTTTTATAATTGAAAGGGTAAACTGGTATTGCATACTAGTTAAACTGTACACTGGATAAATCCAACTCATACACATCGTGCAATTAGAGAGTGTTGAACAACGCTCGGATTGACTTCGATGGAGCCTGGAGAAAAAACTGCCGGCAAGCCGAACCAGAATCTGAAGGAAGGAGCCTCTCATCTTGAAGTTGGACAATCATCTGGAGAGGGACGAGATGATTCTAGAGAACCTTGGACCCTTGTCACCCATCGGAAGAAGGTTTGGGATCGTCTTGGACCTGTCAAGCAGCGTTGCCAAACATGGTCAGCAAATGTGTATGGTGTTAACCATTGGGACAGAATCAAGCAAATGAGGAACAATCTCACCTCGTTATATTTCACTAATATCCCCCCTCATTGCGATGCAAAAAGATTGGCTGGCATATTTCGTGAACACGGCAAAGTCTTCGATCTCTTCATCTCTAACCGTTTGGGCCTCAACGGGAAGAGATCCGGCTTCGTTCGCTACAAAAGGGGCGTTGCGGAACCTGCATTGGTGGAACAACTGAATAAGCAAATATTGGATGGGTTCAAACTAAAGGTGAATACCCCCAGATTCAAGCCATCTGAAAGAGTACAGCAAGCTAAAGGGAAAGAAGTCATCTTGAGCAAGCCACAAGGATCAGTTGGAGTGCCAGTCAAGCCGTGTCCGCGTACTGTTGTGTCTTATGCGGACATTTCCAATCTGGCAGGCTCCCCTGTCCCCAAAGTCCGGGAAGAAGGTGCCAAAACTCATAATACCACTGCTGAAGATCGTGCTTGGGTGGAGGATGCGATAATAGTTGATTTGAAGGATGGGGATACTCAGGAAATAGAACACAAAATGAAGCTTTCTGGCTTGAGGGACTTCTCTTTGGACCTAATTGTGGGGGATAAAGCTCTAATTCGTGGCCTGGATGCAGAGCAGAAAGCAAGACTCCTGGACTTGGGCAATCAGCCTAATAATCTATTATTCTCTCATGCCCAGAAATGGGAACCAGATGTTGAACTTCCGATACGAAAAGTCTAGATTCGTATGAAAGGAGTCCCTTTTGTCTGCTGGAATAAGCGTGGTCTCAAATGGATAGGTTCCCATTTTGGATATGTTCAAGAAATAGATGAAGATACTCTACATCATAAGAATCTGCTTTGGTGTAGGATCCATGTTCATACGGCTGCTCGTGGAAAGATTCAAGGAGTTAAATCGATCGTGGTGAATGGGAGATCCTATGAAATTGAAGTTGCTGAGGAGAATATGGAAGTAGCAATGGTGGCCCATGCTCGGGTCTCGTTATCTCCGATGATTACCCTGGCAATCTCATCGGAAAAATCAATGAGGGCGCCTAACCCTGAAATTCAAATGGAGGGAGATGGATCTGCATTGATGAGGTTATTTAGAACTCCGTGTGACGTGCCTTGTAACGAGGCAAGTAATGACCTCGTTGACCTCAATTACCCGCCTCTAAATCAGCCAATCATGAGCAGTGACAGTGCAGTCAATTCAATTACCAGCTCTACTCGGCCGTTAGATTCTTTAAACTCAGGAAGGGCCAAGTCTAATTCAGGAGTGGGCCATAAATCTTATAAGTCCTCTGACCATAAGGTCTTATATGTTGGTTCGGGCTCATTGTCTACATTAATGAGATTTGTGGATGCTCGGGAAACAAAAAGAAAACGTAGGGAGAATAAAAGAGATGAAAGGTGGAGGTTGAGAAGGAGTGTGCAGACTGCATCCTCAAATCAGTGCTCCTCGGAATTCATTCCTGATACTGCTGAGAAGGATGAAAATGAAGCACGATCTACAATGCATCTAGCCAAGCGTCTAGGGGTGGAGATCAGAGAGGAACATTTGGAGGCTCTAGTTATCACGGAACAGAGAGATAAACAAACAAATGAATAGCTTGGATACTAGAAGTTGCAGGGAGCTAAGACTAGTTTTAATGAAGATTCTCAGCCTAAATATCCGAGGCCTTGGAGGTGGCCACAAAAAGAGAGAAGTCAATGAGATAATCAGGAAACATGACATTCAATTTGTCTGTCTACAGGAAACCAAGCAGATGAGGATATCTAGACAGACCGTGGGGAGGATGTGGAGAAATGTTGATTTTGAATATGAATTTCAGCCTTCAAGTGGTCTCTCTGGTGGTTTACTCTGCTCCTGGAGGCAATATTGTTTTAAGATATCTAGTTCGTGGAGCTCTAGGAATCTAATGGAAATATCTGGAGACTGGGCATCCTCGGCTGGTCCTACTCCTGTAAAGATACTATCGGTATATTCTCCGTGTACAATTGGAGGGAAGAGAACACTATTGCCGAGCATCTTGAGAAGGATGCAGATGGATCCTTTGGTAACTTGGATAATCCGAGGCGACTTCAATGCCATCAGGAATGCACGGGACAGAATGGGTACTTCTCAACTAGTACTTAGTGAGATTGCAGAATTTAATATGTTCATTGAAGCTACTGGTTTGGTTGATCTCCCCCTGCACTCAAGAAGCTATACCTATTACCACCCTGGAGGTCAAAGTGCAAGTAGAATAGACAGATTCTTGGTGTCTGAACA
>JAOYMZ010010869.1:0-21114 GCA_025802335.1 Pinguicula primuliflora
TCGAGCCGAACGAACGAGCTTTTATCGAGCCGAACTCGAGCTTGTTCGCGAGCGGCTCTGTTCGTTTACAGCCCTAGTTAAAGATTGTCTCTCACGGGTTGAAGAAAAGCTTCATAATTAGAAAAATGATATTTCGGAAATGCGATTTTTATAATGAAAACGACGTTGCCAAAATTCTTTTTTTTTTAATACAATTGAGACTTCTTGCACTAGAATAGAGAACCGAAGAAAAAAGAAAACTAGAGGAACGGTCATGATCACCATTTCACGATGGGTCGAATTGCCAAGGTGCCAGGAGATTTCCTTACTCTGCTTCTTCGTCTAAGTTGCTGCTAGGGCTAGACAACACAGAACCGGATGGTTGCCCTCGCAAGAATGATCCCTCCAAGTTTTCTGGCGATAGGGAAGCAGCAACGACAAATATGAGCTCAGAGTTGATTGTCTGCATTGGATCCCAGTGCATGAAGTGGTCTACTGTAATGCACATCACATAATGGTTCCTCTCACCCACTAGATCCCTGGGATCTATCTGTCTGAAGATGTGTACACTTCGCGAAGGAAGAGATAGACTCATTATTTAATAGGGTTTTTGTTGTTTGGGCGGTGAATCCGCCGAAACCATGATCTATAATTTTGATACGATGATTTCAAAAATTTATTTTAGCACTCGTAACACACCGTTTAAGGTTAGGGTTAAGTTTGTTACTCTTAAAATACTTATTAATAGGGTTTTAGTTTTTTCGGCGGCGAAGCCGCCGAAATCAAAATTTATGATTTTGATACAATGATTATAAACTTCTATTTTAACACTTGTTACATATCGTTTAACACTAGGGTTAAGTTTGTTGATCTTAAAATGTCTATTAAATAAAAATTATTAAATAATAAATACATCGAAGCTATACGTTATATGTCAAATTGAAGCACACGACACGCTGATAATTATGATGGTGTTCATTTCGAAAATAATAAGTGATTGAACGGATATATCAAATTATAGAGAGAGGTAGTAAAGATTAAAAAATCTATTAATTAAAATAATAATATAAACCTATAAATCTATTAAAATAAAATGATAATTGATTGAGACACAGAGAGAAAGCGGAACCGGGTGCACCCAAGAGATGGAAAATCGTGTTTTCACTTATAAAAGCGCGTGTTTCCTAAATGTTTGGCTAGTGGGAGTGGGATGCTTATCATCACTCCATTGGCCCTGTTCTCAAGTTGGCGTCCCTGTTTTTTCACTCAACTAGCTGCGACAAGGTCCAACAACCGTAGTGTGAAGCCATCAGCGGACCCGGGTAATCCTTTGTCGGATCCCGGCGGTAGCCAAAGGCTGACGTTATGGAACCTCTGTTCTTCTACGGCCTGTTGATGTGGCGTGATGGCTCACCCTGCGTGTACATTGACGACGATCTCGCTGCGCAGGACTGTCCAAAATATTTTTTAAATTTTTTCTTCCAAAACTGTTGGCCCAGCCCAACAAGGCTGGGCCCACTAATCACTCCTTCAACTTTTGTATATATTAATTTAAACATTAAAATTAACTTTTTTTTTATAATGATAATGCACCCCCCACTTCCTTCTTCCTATAAATATAGGATGAGGTTTGTTAGTTAAAATAAAAAAAATTCAAAATAAAAAAGAATAATATAGAAGGTGGGCCGGTGAATTTTGTGTTTTGAATTCAAAATCGGAAGCCCAAATTATAAAGTTGTGATTTTTTTTTAAAAATCAAGCTCCCCAGTGGCTATAAAAAATTTGACCCGACCCGGATCCGGTACTAGACCGAGTCTCAGGTGCAGCGGGAAACCGCACGATTTGTGCAGGAAATCGGTGCGGGCCACACCATCGCAGCTCGGTGCGGTTCGGTGCGGCTTTCCAGCCAGCTCTAACCTGCACCGCAGCAGTATTGGGACTTGGGAGAAACTGAACCATTACTGTTTTTTTCTAAACCCATTGGATGAACTAGCCATAGCCTCGTAAGTTTATCCTGTTTGCGCACTATGTTTTTTTTTTTGACTGCCGTTTTATTATAAAAATTCCAGAAGTTGTCATAGTTTTTATGTTTTGGATGAATTAGTGTGCATGTTAAAAGAAAAGAAGCCATGACCGATGATCTATTTTCGTTCCGCGTCCACCTTCTTCTATACATTATTTTCATGAAACATTTTTATGTGGCCCTTTTTGATCCGCTTTGGGCCCGTTTATTATGTTGGATCGCATTTAATTGCATTTACGAATGTTTCCTCCGCTATTCAAACTTTCGTAATCACGCTTTTTCGACTAAATTTGAATTGGGGGCACTATCAGTCTGTTTCGTGTAGTCAGGGGAGGTACTAGATTGACGTCATTGAGTGGTTGAGGCTTTACTCCAGCAAGTTACCTCCTCCACCAAAAATTTTTATAAGTAAAGAAAAATTATAGCGTTCAACAATTTTAAGAAATATTTATACATTAGGCTTCCTCATTTATGTAGATTTTACCCTCAGCAGCCCATCTTCATCTTTTTGACCCACATGACCCATTCCCAGGAACCTTGCCCCAACTGTTCTTTTTATCAGCAACAGAGAAGAGAACACTATGTAGAAGCCAGCAACAACTTCACCAGCCTGCAGACGAAGCTCCTCTGTACCTCCCTTTTCATCATGTATCAAGGACAATCTTCTGTAGAGATCAACTCAACTATGACCTCACAAAAAACAACAGGGAGGGGGCGAAAAAGATAGTGAATGAGCAATATCTTTGTATCTTGGCCGGAGGTTCCTGCTAAGAACCAACATTTCACCCCGTGGAAACATAGACTGCAAATGATTCACATTGGAATGGAATCAGGCAAGCAGCCGGAGCTACTCTAATATCATTGTTTTTGCAGTCAGCCGTAGAAGTTCCAACCATTTTTGCAGCCAGATCTGTCCTGTTTTACAGCTCCTCTCGTTTGTATTTTCCTGACCGTGCAAGCTTACGAATAAAGTAGTTCATCACCATGTCCTCACAATCAAGAGACAACATGATGTGAATTAGAAAAAAAAATTCTTTTTATCATAGGTGAAAGCTGTTTCTGTCCAAGCAAATTTTTGAAATTGTCGCTTGTACCTTAGCCGGAGGTGATTGCTAAGAAGTTAGCATTTCACCTCCATAGAATCAAAGACTGCAAATGATTCACTGATGGAATCAAGCTAGCAGCGGAGGCAACTCAAATGTTTTTACTTTTCCCCTTCACATCTTTGTCAGTTCTTCCAATTCTCCAGCATCTTTTTATGTTAGGGATTGCAACTTTTACAGCTCCATTTGATAAGCTCTGCGAGCTACTGAGGGAAGGAAGCTTTCTGTGTAAAAATTATGGTCCCCATTTGGATATCCCCATTTCACAATAGTTGAACCAAGCTAGAGTTCATCCAAACGCATGCTTAATGAGACAATCGACAAGGGTATTTCACAACATCCCTCAAAATAATCCCAGACTCTCTATGTTGTTTCTCCGTACGAAAATAGGTAGTCCATGGATTCTCCCTTCGGGTGCTGCGAATAGCAGTAGCACTTTGAAACAATAATCACACCAGTCTGTCTAAGTCTTTCATGCACTGAAACAACATCTAGCAGAATTTGCCACATCAAGATACTCATTTTCAACGGAATGAGGTGATGCCAAATTTGCTTAAAGCGCCTCCTGTTTGGAGCCTTATTTCGAATCTGAGTCCAGGCTGCACGGAAACTGAACCTTCCATCTATTGATGGCTCCCAAACACATTTGTCATCCCACAGAAAGTTCACAGGTTTTTGTATGTCATCTCTCTCACCTTTACTGGTAGATTTAAGTCATTGATGCACCATTGATGATTAGCTCTATATTCACTCACGTTCGCTCCAGTAGCTCCTGATTGCACTAAGCTTCCAATAAGGCCTAATGAAGTCCATTTATCCCACCATAATGAATTTAAGTTCCATATCCAACCATCCAAAAGTGGGACTGTAAACGAATCGAGCTCGAACGAACAAGCAGTTTTCGAGCTCGGTTCGCGGGCTTAACGAGCCGAGCAGAACTCTATGTTCGAGCTCGGTTCGAGCCTATTTGCGAACAGGCTCGCGAACAAGCTCACGAACCGAGCTCACAAACACGTTTGCGAACAGGCTCACGAACAAGCTCACGAGCTTTTTATTATTTTTTTATTTTTTAATTTTATTTAATATATATATATATAAATTAAATAATATACTATTATTATATTAATGTTCGCGAGTGGCTCGTTAAGGGCTCGCGAACAAGCTCGAGCTCGTTAAGCCTATTCGCGAACACAAGTTCGGGATCGAGCTCGAGCTCGTTAAGGTTAACGAACCGAACGAACGAGCTTTTGACGAGTTGAATGCGAACTTGTTCGCGAATAACTCTGTTCGTTTACTGCCCTATCCAAAAGAAATTTGTTATCATGATTTGTCTAGCTGCAAGCAATCTTCGCCAAATGTGTGAGCTTCTAATGTTTGCTTGTGCTGTGTAGGGATCAGAATCAGCATAATACTTTTGCCTCATAAATGTTGCAAGAGATGATTCTTCCTGTCTAATCTGCCACCATAACTTCATCGTAGTTGCTAGACATATGTCCTGTAATCTCCGGATTCCCAATCCATCCTCATTCATTGGAAGGCAAATTTTTTTCCATGAGACCAAATGCTTCTTCTGCATACCTTCATCCATTCCTCAGAAAAAATGAGCAAACATTTTCTCTAGCTTCTTTATGATCATCTGGCTGGGCTGTAATGACATAGATTGATATATAGGTAGATTGGATAATACATGCCGAATAAGAATCAAGTGCCCCATATGGATAGATACTTCAAGCTCCAACTGTCTAGACAACTTTCAGCTGTAGATAATCAAACAACCTAGACAAATTTCTTCCCGTGTAAAGTGGAACCCCCAGGTATGTGTGGGGATTCCATCCACACCATTTCATGTACCTCACGCATAGGTACTACCTAAGCCTATCCATGAGTCAGGTAGACCGTCCGCTCCGAAACATGACGTTGGCGTGGTATGATCAGACCTAACGGGACAACCTCAAACATCTGTAAGTACACTATCTCCTGAGCCGGTTCTTGAAGGGACAGCTGGAGAGTTCTTCCGTACCTCGGACTAGTTGCTCGCTTCGGATGGGCCAGATAAGGGTTTAAAATCTTACGTTCCTGCTCAAAATGTTTGTGCTTGAAACAATGGCCACAAAAAAGGAGGCACTTCCTACTTCACAACCCACTCTATTTGGCAATGGCTTCTGCAGATCCAATTCCACACAGACACGAGCTGCACTTGGTATAATACTCGAGTGATCCAGTAGCAACAGATGACCAAATGCACAATAATAGAACCCAAACAATCCTTTCTAAATATTTCTACTCGCAGCTTCGAGAGAGAGAACCACGCTCGAGCAATGTTCGATTCGACATCACTCTGAAAGCACCCTGGCCGCATAAACATTCTCATAGTACATCCAAGTAGGTTTCATGTCTACCTAAGCCAACTCCTATTACGGTCCTCCTCACATGGAAATCGTAAAAGCACATGTATATGTTACAACTTACAACAAACCTGGTGTGAAGTGAGCTTTATGGCCTATGGCTGTGATTGCTTTCATGAGAAAATCTATACCCCAGGAATTCATACTTGGATGACATTTAATTTTCTCATTCGATCAGAATAAATAAAAATGAAACGATCAAGATGAATAAACACGATCCTGGATCACTATGGACAATTTTACGAATGAGGGCATCACTATTAACAAAGAAAGGGAATGCATAAGTTGACGTATAATGCACACACACTATAATGGTGAGGCGAAAGGAAACTTACTGGTACTAGATTCTCAACTTTTTCTCCATTTACAAACATCATTCAGGAAAAAAGAACATCCGAAAATGTATCCTGTCATTTGCAACGTCTAGACGATGATCCTCACTCCTCAGCTTTGTTGCACGCATGTTCTGCAGACTCCTCGTGGCATGCCATACTCAGCAGTTTCAGATTTACACAAGATTTACACCAACCGGACCGCCATGTCATCCTGCAAAGGCGAAAGGATGGCATTTGAAACCGTATTTATAGTGAGTGTCGATTACATTTTCGTAGAAGTTGGGGTGGGAAAGTGTTCGAGAATAAAGATAAATTTGGTAATGATACCTTCAGAGCTTCTCTGAAATCCAGTAGAAACGCTTCTGCTTCTCCTTTTCTTCGAGCCGACCTGCATGAGAAGATGGTTTGCACTGTAAAAAATGTTTGATAAGTTTAACAACAGAAAACGTTCATCCTAATGGCAAAAGAAAACAAGTATTTTACGACTGATGAAAACAGAACGAAAGTAATATAAAGCTCAGCGTGATAGCGTACTGCTATCCAAGTGTCATACATTTTACAAAAAAAGGATGAGCTTACGCTGACAACATATTTTTCAAATTCCACAACATTTCCAATGTGATTATACTGTCGGGGCAAACGCACAGTTCGTAATCAACTGCAAAACACACAAAAAATGCCAGCTACACGTAATCCAGAACGAAACTTAAAAGGTAATGTGCTTTCATACGCATCAACCAGGGAATAGCAGGTATCCACTATGAGGTGGAAATAAAAGCAGTAAACCAAATTTCTGCTAATGGACCAGAATCAAACTATATGTGTGCTGTGCTGAAAATATACTCCCAACAATCAACAAGGATACTCAACTTGTTACACAAAAAGAAAACTAAAGAGAGATTAAACATAGTAGTAGCATCACCTTCGAGGTTGGGAGAGGTAAAGAATGCTGCCTTTCAGCTTTTCCAGGTTCAGTCAAGTGCCAAATCTCCTGAACTTGGCGAGCAATGCCCTCCAAAAGTTTCTGCTGTATGTTCTCCCTTGTTCGAGTATCACCAAACGAGCTAAGCGTTCGGGTTACAGTGTACGGGCTAAGTTTCTCTTTACCTTTCTGAACAAGCTTTAGTCTTTCTTGAAGCTGGCCGACTTCACTGTCAATCTTTAGCATTTCATTATCCAATGCAGAGACAGAAAGTCTTCTGCGTTCAGAGAGCGAGGGTAAACCCCTCGGACCTATAGGTGGAAGCCCAAAAGCTATCTCTGAACCACTTCTATTACCACCAACTTCTACTTTGGGGAAGCTATTACCAAGAGTATCTGTGTTATTATCTACTCCTTTTTCTACAGAAGCCTCCAGTGTGGAAGAACGACTATTATGAACTTCTGAAGATGCACTAGAGAACAGCTGGTTGCATTCATCTTCATTTATATCACTGCATCGGTTGGTCACATCAGGAACGCCATTGTTGTCGGAGTTTTTATCTAACAAGTGGTTGCAGGCCTCCTCCTCCTGCTTGACATGAGGGGAAGAATCTGAATTTCCACCACAAGTTTCGATAATCTTCTCACCCAGTTCACAGTCTGTGCTAATTTCTTCCATTTGTTGGAGTTCTCTAGCATCTGGGGAGATAGCATTCCTGCATTCTTCCCGCCCTTTTGATGTAAATTGAAAGCAATCATCTACAGATATTATCTCCTTCTCCTGAAGGTCCAGGCTTCCAACACTATTACAAACTGACATCTGCTCTGATTGTTCGTCCAAGTCTCCTTGTTTCTTGATGCCAAATCTTCCATCCTGTCATTGAGTTAATAATTCAATTAAAATTAAATCAAGTCGGTTCCTGTAAGATAACATTCCAGTACACTCACATAGACGCCATGATCCAATCAAAATTTTCCAGCATTACCTTCTCGTCAGTTGAAGCGGCAAGTTGTTGAAGAAGCAAAGTCGGATCATCATTTGGATCAAAAGGAAGACACGCACGTCGTCGAGCTTCATTTTTATCTGGACTATCACTAGATAGTCTCTTGTCTCCAACAGAAACCATTTGCCTATATGCTTCAACTTCTTTCTCTAAAACATATTTCTCCTTCTCCCTTCTCATGAGAATTTCCTTGAGAATGTTGATTTCTTCAGTATCATAGGCGTACTTTTCTTCTATTAACCTCTGATATTGCCTAGCTTCCATATCTATGGTTGCTTTTTCCTCCTGCAATCGCAGAATCATAGCCAAAGCCTCCTCTGCAGCACTGGCAGCAGCACTTCTCTCCTTTTCAAGCTCCGAATAGAGGGCAGCACGAGCACTACGCTCTTCTTCAAGTTCTTGTTCCAAAATTCTTACAGTATTTTTCTCATCTCCACTGGAACTTCTCATTCCTCGAGGAGTATCTTGCTGTTCTTCAGAAGATAGAATGCTTTGCATTACGTGTGTAAAATCACCAGGAGTACGATAAGTTGAGATAATAGAGGCAGCCTTATCTGCAGAAGTTTTCTCATTATCTGCATTAAGATATCAGTCCAAATCAGACAGCAAAACATGCTCTTTACAATCAATAGTAATACTTTAAAGGCAAATTTCATGTGTGTTTAAGTAAGGAACTGTCCCAGTAAACTTATGGAACCCATGCATGCCTCAAATCTTCTTCGCAAATGCAACCTGAAAATTCTCAGCCAATAGAACAGGAAACTATGCTCATGACCTGTGCATAAGATATGATTGTACTCACAGTACATAAAAAAGAAATGCTTGTTAGAGTAACGAGAAGTTTCATCCATTTTCAAGGGAGAAATGATATAAGGCACCTCCCACTATGTGCACCCCCATTGACATCATGTGGGAGCCCACACACATGTTGGTGGGGGGCCCATATGTATGAATGTGAGAGAGTGTGGGGCTTGTGTCCTACTTGTGGGTGCCTTATATCATTTTTGTTTTCAAGGTGGAATCACCAGCTTTTCTATGTAAGTGGAATTAATACCAACTTATATAGGTATTAGGCAACACATTTTGTTCGCGGGGGAACGAATAGTATCAAATTGCAAGTATTTTTGATTAACCATAAAAGGGATATCGTTGCGGGTAAACAAATGCAAAATCATTATCAATCTACTCTCAGATATTTCATATAGAAAGCAAAATGTCGAATATCTATCTCATAATCAATATCATATGGCTTCATTTCTAAATATTTCACCCAAGATGAGCATGAGATAATTAAAATGATTGATGTTCAAGCACAAAACAAACATGTTAAAAGCATATATAAAAATGGGTATGATTCCAATACAAGCTTCCCCGCCATTTTATATGCCAACAGACGATGTGGTAAAATAGGTGAAATACCATATTAAGGATGGAAAATTTTATTCATATAAATTCTGTAAGTAGCAATTACCCATCACTAAAAATGTACAAGGACATAGAGAGAAAAACCAAACAAACTTTATGAAATATACCCTCAAGTCTAATCAATCAACAATCAAAGCTTTCAGATGATTCAACATCTAATTAACATTTCACCATGTAAATTAACAAAATTTTTAATCCTGGATACATAAGCAGTGCCTTGACAGTGCATTGGAGCACATCATGAGACGTGTTTAACTGCAAGTGGCATATTTCCTAGTTAAGAGAAAAGAAAGATCCAAGTAAGACATGACATGACATCAAAATCATGTGCCTTTCACCTCTAATTTTCCTGACAAAACCCAAGAAAGAAACAAATTCATGATCCTAAGTTCTCCAAGAATGTTCATATCCATAAAATGTACCAAACTCAAAAGAATATGTAAGTGGCAAAAGGCCAAGGCCATGGGCAAAGAAAATGGTAATGCCAATTCTAGCAGTTACAACAGAGTAAAATTTTCAAGAAACATTGTGCTACGAATAGTCTCATCCATAGTGTACGCAAAGAGATTAGAAAAGGAATGAAGGACAAGGAAAGAACGGTATAATTCAATGCAGTGCTATTGATGAATCCGCCATACAATTTATACAATGCATAACATGGACTTGGCAAGCATACCGATCCACACTCACTCTTCATGAGTAAGCTCGGTCTCAGTATATTAAATAAGTCTTACAAGAGGTACCGAGTAAGCTCCAAATGCTAGAAAAAATGGGAAGAATGTTCTTTTGCAATTTATACTTTTCTAAAATGTAGACTAGCAATACCAAAGAGAATACATTCTTTTGAGGGGAGGTCAATTAAGAACAAGAAAAAAGGATATGCTAGAGACATCTTTTGAAGATGATTTATAGTTTGTTTACTCGTTAGCTTCTTGCACTTCATAACTATCACTTATATACATACCATTCCCGAGTTAATTTTCACGGCTTTACAGTAAATCGAGATGGCTGACATTTGTCCTATTTAAAATTGGGTTGGCGTCTATGATTTTGAAGCCAAAAGTAGCAAAACATAGAAACACTAATTTAAACTGCACATCGTTTTCATTAGAAATATAACATCTTAGGACTTGGGATCTTTTCAAAGTGTCGTGAAACCATTCCAAATAAAATAACAGAATTCAATGGTAACGTAAATGCTATGTTGTGATAAATTAACCCGAAAATTAACCTTTTTGTGGATAGACATAAAGAGAGTTCGGGCAACGAAGGGATGAAACAAATTAATGCATTTGCAGTCTACCAATGGTAATCGTGCAAGACGACATCCTTGGTATTGATAAAATGTCAGTCATCTAAAATGTAGTAGTAAATAAATGAGTTAGCGGCAACATGTACTTCTAACCTTATAGCTAATAACACAAGTCAGAAACTGAGAATAGATCAAAAATTAAATGTCCTGTGAAAAAGAGGGCTTCCATATATAAACAAGGATTGGATATGCAATTCTTAATAGATGCTATTGTCAATTGTAACAATTCAAGTATGCAAACCATAGTGAGACAACAACTGAATAATATAATAGTAGAACTGTCAAAACTACAAAAGTATTGAACATGTAATCAGAACCTCACATTCAAGAAGTCCATCATTCCCGCAGTTGGTGCCAAAATGAGAAGGTTCCAGTTCCAGATGTGGATACATTGCAAGAGGACGAGCCCCCGGTCTACGCCGACTCAATCGACTCCTTGGCCTGTGACTAACTGCATCCGTCCCCTTCATATCATACTTTTCCGTCCAAGGGTTTATTTGCCCCCTAAAATCTGACGATCTCCTTTCATCGGATAAAGAACTACATGATGCCTCAGATTCAAGTCGAAGAATTGCATTCCCACTATTATCAGCACCGATGCCATGGTCATGATTGTGGGCATCGATGGAGTGATTGAAAGGAAATCTCTGCTTAACCGAGAGTTGAACATCTGTAACTCTTGCAGTTGGGAAATCAACTAAAAGCCTGTTCAAGCAAAATCTTCTACTGTGATTGCTACAAAAGATACCATCACAAGGGCATGGAAGGCTCAACCGGAAGAAGCCGAGAAATCTTGATACGAAGTAAGCTAAAGCGGCTGCACACAGCAGAAGATATGCTATCGCGAGATCAAGAAAAGCAGCTATCAAACCACTCAAACTCCACATCTGCACGTGGTGGCAAGCCATTTTTCATTGAGAAACTTGACAAACTTTTTAGCTCGAAGGAAGAAATCTGCCTTTGCTTTCGTCTATAAACGGGAAACGAAAAGAAAAAATCTGTAACGGGATCGACGTATTTTGCTCTGTCATCACCTCCAAACGGAGTAAAAGTATGAAATTTTCACGATATCATACATCAGTAGTCCTCCTAAATTTGTACACTTATTCCATTTCATTCGAACAGTAAAATTTTAGAAATTTACCTTGACATCGTGGCAGGTTCGTTGCCGAAATTGTAGCATGCCACTTTGTGTGATCAAATTCAACAATAAAATATAAAATCGAAAAAGTGTACACCCTAGCTGCGATAAACATCAGAAAATGACACCACGAAATTACCACTAAAAGGCTTTGCGCCTGAATCTTACGGGACAGTTCTAGGTTTGCATCGTTATCCGGCAATAATTAGGCAGCTCTACCCCCAACCGTATTCAGAAGAATCATGATTGGAACAACCCGGTTGAAGTAAAACACACCCACAATCAAGATCAAATATGTAAAGATTTGCTAAAATAAAGATCAAATTCGGATGATATATATATGATAATGTAACAATATCGCTGATAAGAGTATTTAACTAGTAATATAAAAATGAAATTAGATTATTTTATTCAGTAGGTAGCAAAAATGATTGTATAAACATATTTATGTGAAAATTAAGCTATAATAAATGTTGCTAATAAAACTCTTAATTAATTACGTTCATTCCCGCCGACGATGTAGAGATACGGTCATAAAAAATATAAATAAACATTACCCTTCTAATTTCTTCTTCAATCTAGACTCAATTTTTTCGCCAACACATTCATAGGGGGATAGAGGTCATCAATAGTACTAGTACCACCTTAAGATGGTTCCAAGTTTTAAGGTGCATTTGATTATGATTTTTGACTGATTTATGAACAAGATTATTAAGTTATTGATATGAGTCATGCATTTTGACGTGCAAATTTCAATTCTGTATGGTCCGAACGTATATTATGTAAGTTAATTCAGTATATTTTAAGTTTGAGAATGATTCAAGAATACAGGCGATGGATATGTGTTCGCTCATCCAACCCTTTGGTGTCTGAATTACTGACTATGAAGTAATTTGTGTCCTCATTCATTCGGTATTGACGTAGCAAACTAATAATTAAGTAAGAGAGAGAAGGGTTGGTCGATTTTACCTATTACGTGATTCTACGCATTTACGTGCTCTCTTTTTATTGTGTTTGCTTATGAAATTTACTTTATTTTATAAGATTGTAAATTTTAAGGAAGTAAACTTTCATACAGAGGTTGAAGGAATAAACATCGATCGTAGTTTGAGAGCTGTTCAAATTGATGATAAAATGTTTTTCACATCTTTATTAAATTTTTTTTACATCTAAAGCGGATTTAGTAGAGATACAATTGATTTTTTTTTGAAATGGAGATACAATTGATTTAGTTTTGCGGTATAAGTCCATATCCCAATCCCATCATGTTGAGTGTACCATTGTCTTGCATGATAACATCGATTTGGTATTACTGTTAGGGTAAGGTGTGCATGAGGATTCCACAACAAACATATTGAAAATTGTTTTGTGTCCGAAGGAAGTGGCAGAATACACGAATGAGAAGGGGAACCTTGATGGGCAGGTTGGTTCCATAGATGGAGGTACTAATGAGACTTGCATGGTGAACAATCAGGCAAAGTCACCCAATGTAAATGTGTTTGCAACAACAAATAAAATCCAACACGAGTGCATACAATCTTCTCTCGCCGAATTACACAAGATTGTATCCCACGGAAACATATCTCGTCATACATCTTTATATCATACCCATCGAGATGAATGAAGTTTTAAAAATTAATGCATTGTCGAAACAACAATGAAATATGAGACTTTAAGTCTATTATGTATAAACTTTCCATCGTTGCAACCAATTATAATAACGAAAGGTGATACGAAAGTTAAAAATTGACATAAAGTGATTACACAAAAATTTTGATAACATGGGATAGGGATGTTTATTTTCTAATATATATATATGAGGACTAAATAGGTATATATCTGCTCATATTTATCCACAAATATCAGCCATTGTTCAGTCTGCATTGGTCACACCGATAGAAAGCCTTCACATATAAGATCAAAAGCCCATGGTATGGAGTAGTTTCAACATATTGGTCGTTGTTTGTTTCGTTGTACATTTTCACATTGGGTTAATTAATCATTAAATAGAGTTTAGACATTTCCGGTGATGAAGTCGCTGTAACCACACGAAAATATAGGGTTTTGACCTGCTACTTGTAATATTTGGATAAATATTTGTAATGTAGTTATATAGCCGCTCTGATATATATAGACCACAGATCATCTCGTTGACACGATAATCCCGCATAACACAATTTTGGGCTATTGTCATCACATAGTGCCGTAACTGAAACTATTTGTGAAAAGTATACATACAAGGAGATCAAAAGCTCCATGCTCCGACCGGATTCATGCAACTTTCGTGGAAATTTCAAAAACTCTTTCCTTTCAGGTTAAGTAGTCATTTATCAGAATTTAAGTAAGTTTCATTGACGAAGTCGCCGGATCCATCCGAAGTATGTGACTTTAGTCTCTGTGTATAAGATTTATGCTAATTGTTTTAATTACGGTATTATATGACAATAATCCAAAATTTTATTGTCCACGATAATAGTGTCCACTATGGCACTATGTGATTCACACTTTATACATAAACAACAATAATACATGTATATAATATTGATATACATAATTATGTAATATCAATAGAATATGTATATGTAGAATGATATACCAATAAAACATGTCTGACCCAATCACAATACAACATACATGTTTAATTAGATATACATTTATCCTGGGTTAGGATCTTGTGACAACCCTATTGTGCACATCTCGTGCACAATCCATCCATGTCATCACCCGTCGTCAAAATTGGTTTTACATCGGAAAGTCCATACATAGTAGATCGAAAGCTCCATCTTCCTACACAGTCCTGGCGCCTTCGTCGCCGTGAATTTCTAAAATTCTATTAAGTACTATTTAATTCAAGATGCAAGGATTTTAGAAATTTCCAGCGATTCATCGCCGAAATCGCGCCGGAATATGAAGCTTGTGATCTAATATAAACTTTCCAATAGTACAACCAATTTTAACTTTTAAAATTATCTTCTTATAATTATTTGGTTTAAAGCCCAAAAGATATTTTAGTCGCATTTATCCCAACATATTATTGTTTATGAGGGGTATTCTCGAGTCTTTCCTCATTGAATAACCTAGTTCATTCGTCATGCACTCCTCGTTGAAGTTTATCTAAACCTTGTGGATACAACATTCATTTCTTGGCAGTTCCTTTCCGAACCTTCTAACTTGGTTTCTCATTCAACGCGTAGGCCAACCAACCTTTTTTTTTTTTAAGATTCTAATGAAAAAGGAACCAATCTGTGTGTGAAAGCAGTTTGTGTTTTATTTGGGAAAACTGGGCAGTAAAGAACCTTCTCTTAGATTATGGTAAACGGATTAGGTAGTAGTTGGTCAGTTCCCCACAAAGAATTCCATCCATTCAAGTTTGAATATGTTCAGATCAAATAAATAAATAAATCCCGCAGGAGTAACATTTGTATCTATCTACTGTGGAGCCATGAATTGGAGGAGACTCTGTTTCATATTACCTTTGGATTTGGATGAACTGGAAAAAGTCGACAGCATATCAGACAAGGATTGCTGTAACCGTGGTTGCGGGGGCACTGTGGCCATCGATTTCCTTCGCCGATTGTTGAGGAGGTTCATTGGTTTGAATAGGGTGGTCTTCTGCGGCAGGGCAGCTCCCAAAACCAGATTTTCCGGCGTGTTCATCGATGTAGAAGGGTTGCAGATTGAGTCAGAGGAAACCGGAGAAAAGCCCAGAATTTTCAGCTACTCGGAGCTCTACATCGGCTCTAATGGCTTCAGTGAGAAGCAAGTGCTCGGAAGCGGCGGCTTCGGCAGAGTTTACAGAGCAGTCCTCCCCAGTGACGGAACAGTGGTCGCCGTGAAGTGCCTGACAGAGAGAGGGGAGAGTTTCGAGAAGACTTTCCTGGCGGAGCTTTCCGCCGTCGCCCATCTCCGTCACCGGAATCTTGTGAGATTAAGGGGTTGGTGCATCCACGACGGCGAGCTACTTCTCGTATATGACTACATGTCCAATGGTAGCCTCGACAAGATCCTCTTCAGAAAGGCAGAGAACCGCAATCCTGCTTCTTCACTTGCTTGGGACACAAGGCACAAGATTGTGAAGGACTTGGCATCCGCCCTTCACTATCTCCACGAGAATCTCGAAACTCAGATCATCCACCGCGACGTAAAGACCAGCAACGTCATGCTTGATTCCCATTTCAACGCCCGGTTAGGCGATTTCGGCCTAGCCCGGTGGCTGGAGCACGACCTCTATCACGAGCCACCCTCCTTCATGAAGAACCACGAGTTTCGCCTGGCAGAAAAAAACACAAGAATTGGTGGAACCATTGGTTACCTGCCTCCTGAGAGCTTTCAGAAATGGAACCACGCCACTGCAAAGTCTGATGTTTTCAGCTTTGGTATCGTTGTCCTTGAAGTCGTCTCGGGGAGGAAGGCGGTTGATCTGAGTTTCCCTGATGATCAGATTGTGCTTCTTGATTGGATCAGACGGCTATCGGATAAAGGCCGTCTCTCACGGGCCGTAGATGCTCGGATTCGACGACAAGACGACAGCAACAACTCGAAGCTCCATGAGATGGAAAGGTTGCTCAGAGTTGGCCTAATGTGCACTCTACATGATCCTCAAACCAGACCTACCATGAAATGGGTGATGGGGGTTCTTTTAAGCAGTGTTCAATGCACATTGCCTCATCTGCCATCTTTTCAGGCCTGCCCTCCTTACATATTCCTCTTGTCTCCAACGGAAACAAGCATGAGCAACACGGTTGCAACAAAGACTTCGACCGCAACGAGCATCAGCACGAATGCAGAAACGATCTACTTTAGTGCACAGTCTGAAACAAGTAGTGGTTTCAGAGAGAAACGTATTCTCCATCTTCTTCCAATGGTGGAAACTCCGAGAGTGATATCCTATGAGGAAATTGTTGCTGCAACGAGCAACTTCTCCGATTCTCAACGGGTGGCTGAGGTTGATTTTGGAACTGCCTACCATGGTGTTCTTGAGGGTCGCCATGTATATGTGAAGCATTTAGGCTTGAAGACATGCCCTGCATTGCGGATGAGATTCTCGAATGAGTTCAGAAATATGGAGAGGCTTCATCACAGGAACCTGATGCAGCTCCGGGGTTGGTGCACTGAGCATGGTGAGATGCTCGTGGTGTATGATTACTCAGCTAAGCTCCTCCTTAGCCACATTCTCTTTCATCAACAAGGCATGGTTCCAAACTGGCATCAACGGTACAAGATAGTCACATCACTGGCTTCAGCCATTTGCTATCTCCACGAGGAATGGGATGAGGAAGTGATTCACAGGAACATCACATCTTCCGCCATTCACCTCGATCAAGAAATGAACCCGAGGCTCGGCTCCTTTGCTCTTTCAGAATTCCTGACAAGAAACGAACAAGGAAATCATCATGTAGTGGTTGATAAGAGAAGAACAGTTAGTGGAATTTTCGGTTATATCTCACCAGAATACAACGACTCCGGCGAAGCAACTACCAAGGCCGATGTTTACAGTTACGGCATGGTGGTGCTTGAGGTGGTGACGGGGCAGAAGGCAGTGGATTTCCGGCGGAGAGATGTCTTGTTAGTTGAAAGGGTGCACGAATTTGGGGCACAAAAAAGGGATTATAAAGAAATGGTGGATTGGAGACTAAATGGAGATTATGATGAAAGGGAATTGGAGAGACTGATGAAACTAGGTGTTGCGTGCACGCGCTCTGATCCGGAGTTGAGACCAAGCATGAGGCAGATCGTGAGCATACTTGATGGACATGATCAATGGTTTTCGGAGCAGAGAGCAAACAGAGAGAAAAGAGAAGAATGGAAAGAGAGGAATGCATCTTCTTTGTCTCTAGTCAGAAGAATTCAAGCTCTTGGCCTACAATGATGTGAAACAACCCATCTTTTGTACATCAGTTTTGTATATCAGTTCTGTAACTATCGATGTCTCTGTGATTTTTCAAAGCATGCCATGTGACACATTTCCTTATAAACAGATGAGACAAGATTTTGTTACATGCCCTTGCCAAACATGCGTTACTAAGAAACAACATTTCAGGAACAAAACCAATTTGGGTGTATTTTTATCCATGCAACGAACAATATCACCAGTGGAGGATTTAAGACAATGCAGGTGATTTAAGTACAGAAGCCGCAAAGAATCCTAACCTCCAGATGATCATGCAGTTGTTGCTGAACTTCCATCCGCGCGGCGCAAAGCCTCAGTGACCTGGTAACCACTTGTTAAAACGGCGCAGGTTCAATGGAAACATCAAGGTAATTTGTTTGAATAGAATCTGTAATACAGTAGAATACTCATTAATTTATGTCTTGTGACATGGTTTCAATGAGACTGATGAGGACGAACCCGTATCCTGACTCTCAGCAACACATGACGCTGCCACCACAATAGCAGCAAATCAAGCAATTAATCGCTGGGAGCGCACAATTGAATTTAGAGCTGTTCTTTACATTCTAATTGTTACACTATTAAATGGAACGATCTCGGCGAAATTTCATGATCAAGTTTAGGCATGGATGTAATGATTACCGTATTTCGACTTCTCCATCAGCTCCTTGCAGGTTTGCTTCCCCAAGCGATACTTCTGCAACAAAAGAACAGTATAAAGATTCAAATTATTCTCCCAACAGAGTACTTTTTGCATAAACATCAGCAATGTCTCTGTGGCCTACTGTGAAAATAGATAGGAAAGCTCCATGTTGGGGAGTACCTGAAGATGAGACTTTAAATGATCTAAAGTCAAGCAATGGACTCCCATTGTTCTCATGATAGGTTTTGGTGTTGCTTCTACAATACACAGAAAGGACTACAAAAGAAGCATTCTATTAGTCAGCTGAAGCAAAATCAAGTCAAATCCAGACATGTTTATTAGCTCAAGTTCATTCCATCGGTTATGTACTGAGATCAAGTGAATGATCCAACTAAATGAGAGCCCGTCAAGAGAAACCTCATTTCAGACTCAAAGGATACTACAATTGAATCCTCAACATATTATTTTAGATAAATCTCATTAGATGCTATTTTGTTTGGCAACATTTAAATTGTCTCAACAGTTTGATATTCAACTGGAAGTTAGCATTCCCAAAATGCGTATTTGTATCAATATCATTCAAAAGAGTTTGGAAAATAGCTGCCGGAGGTGAACATTCTGCTGTTGCCAAAGGTTAAAATCATACAACCTACCTACCTCCCACCTTCAAAAATTGTGGACGATCACTACGCAACTATGAAAATGTAGGTTAGCATTACAACTTCCAGACGGAATAAACTGGAACTCTATGTACCATCTATCAAACTATGGGTTCCCAATCGATGACGTTTCTCCCTGAACACAAAACTAGACCCTTGAAATCATAAAGGCAGTTTGATCTAACAGTTAATTAGAGTTCAGAACAAGAAAATTCGGTCAGGGTCTTACATTCAGGGCATCCAAGCTGCGTGACGGCGTCAACAAACCTCATATAGCTCGGCCGACCACCGTAGGCACGGTCTTGAATCTGAGGAAGCGAGGAAAAGGCACCCCATCCTCCGGATCCGGAAGATTGGTTACATTTAACATCACGCGCTCTACGCGCGCCTTCACAGCCCATATGGCGGAAATTTTTGGATTTGAACGAAAATGCGAGGTCTCCATTGGTGGAACTACCAGAAAAGATCGGTAGTAATTAATATTCGTTAATTACGTAATTAAGAATATTCTGGTCATTCGCAGATCGGTACGTTTTAAAAAATTATTTTTAATACATATCGGTCTTCCGAAGACCGGTATGTATTAAAAATAATTTTTTAAGATATTAAATTTTTTAATATATATTAATTTTATTTTTATTATTAATGAATTTATATATATTTATAAACGCGTAATGCAAACAAATTAAATTTTTAAAAACAACAAATATCAATAATTTTAGTCATAAAAAAATATCCTCCAATCATCTTGATCATTTTCGGGCTCCGTCCTGTCTTGTGGTGTGTTGTCAATGCCTAATGAAAAACTCGGGGGTCGTATACCCTAAGTGGCTCGCAAACTACTCTGGCCTCGTATATCCTGAACACTTCTAGGTGCTGCTATCGACTGAGTAGCTATCGGGGTACACTCGTAATGCTGTTCTGGATCAGGCACACCTCGACCTCCAAGCCTCGACTGGAGAAATGATCTTAACTCCACTCCGGCTCCTCGCCACTACTCCTCTGTCGTACAGTTTTCTACCATCTCACCAACCCGATGATACTATATACAATTAAAGAAAAAATTTATATTAATCGATTGAATAAAGTAATAAATATTAAAAAATGGAAGAATAAATATTATCGTCAGGTTCAGCAGCGAGCTGTGGTCATATGGGACTCCCCTATCCGGTCTCGGTAATAAAGGGCAGTAAAGTGATCGACGATGTCTCTTAAACCAGTCCGTATATGCCTCGTCCCATCTAATGAGAGACATGTCGACTGGACTCTACGGAGTGGATACAAACTACACATAATATTGGAACCGTTAGACATATAAATTAAAATATGAACGATCGAACTTTTTCTTTAAATACGAAAACATCGAATTACGAACCTGTTCGGAACGCACGTCATCCAACTACATCCGAATCGTCCGAATCGAATGACTCCCCTGGTTGACGCTCCTCAACCTCCGGACGAATCTGACCCCATAGACCTCGGGGAACTCCTCATCCCGCCGCCCAGTGTGACCCCCAAGTGGCGTCGGCAGAATATGAGGGGAAATAGTAGACAACCTCGAATATCCCCATAACTGGATAAGATAGGTCGTGCCAGCCAACCACCGTGCCCCCTCCATGTGAATGCTGCAGAAATAGTGATGGAGGTTACACAGAACAGCCGTCCCCCAACTATACTGCCTAATGACCCCCAAGTCCTCCACCAAGCGGAATATCCTCATAGGAATTTTGTTATCGGATGTATCCGGTAACAAAATCCCAGTCACCATAAGAGCAATCATAGCTCGGGCAAAGCACTCCACCTCTTCAACGGTATTGTCGATAGTGAGCGGGTGATCTATAATGTACTGCCCGATATACTGTACTTTGACTCTAGACTGATGGAAGGCCTCAGGAGCAATATCCATGCCGAGCCACCTGTCCAAATATGCTCTCGATCGCTCGGTCGTCCAGGTGCTCATCCCCAACTGATCAGAAATAATGGGACTACCATCAATAGGAATCCCCCACAGTATCGACACATCCTGAAGAGTGATGGAACACTCCCCAAATGGCAACAAGAACGTATGCGTGGCCAGATGCCACCTCTCAACCAACCCCGTAATGAAATGCCGATCCTCTCGTATATTGGCGGCGAGATAAGCGCCCCACAACCCCGCATTGAATATATACTGTCTCACACGTCTGTCCAATCGAAACCTGCGTATATACAGATCTGGATGATGCGTCCTCATCACATCATCCAGTGGGATCTCCTCATCCAACACTCTAGAAC
>JAOYMZ010010880.1:0-21108 GCA_025802335.1 Pinguicula primuliflora
TGTAACTTTATTTTTGTATAAAGGATTATCATAATCGATATATGAGTATTATTTAAAATGATTATTTCTGTATAAAATTTTAATTAAGTCTGGATTAAAAGAGCACACACACATATACCTCGGATAGTGCATTCGTTCCTCTCACCGCAGTCGAGGCTCTGGCCTTACGTATAAATCCAAAAGTCCAATAATTATTAATTAAGACGGGATAAAGTAGTCCGAATCTCATAAATGATTTGGATCAACACGGAATTGTCAACTGGTTTCACCTCCAAGATGATGACATTATTAACATAGTTCATTGTGCCAATTTATCAATGTAATGAAGCATGTCTTTCAGTTTCTTTGGCATTGATTATGTAATTAACTGTCGACATTGATCGATGCAATTGATTATTAATAATAAAATTGACGATATTGATATGATGTATTATAAAACAATGTAATGAAGCATCTCTATGCGTCGTTTCATATTCTGATTTGATGAGATTGGATTGAAACGGGAAGGACGACAATCAATTCCCGCCGGGTTCACCACGATTGAACGAGATTGACGGGTTGAGTCATTCATTAAGGTTTTCTTCGATTGCTTCGGCATCATGGTTAGCGGTATCCGAGGCGAATGACATCACCTGACATTGTCAAAGGTAGGTTCTTAGTGGCGTCGAGGTTATCCAGACTGAACTGACAGTCGTGATATCGACAGTCGTGATTCCGATAGCACATTCGTTCGAAACCCGACAGCACATTCGTTCGAAACCCGGCAGCACATTCGTTCGGAACCCGGCAACCCATTCGTTCGGAACCCGGATAGTCGAGACTAAATTATCATCAACATTCTAGTATATCTATATATACTAGATTCTTCCTATTTGATATTCACAAGCAACCCAAATACGATTAATTCGGTGAACGTGACGCCGTATCGTTAGATGAGACAGACGAACCACAATGCTGATCGGCATCATCTTCCATTCTTCCCATATTCTGAACGAAGCATTCGCGACAGACAGCTATTGGGCCCAGTATGTGTTCTTCTATCATACGGTGGTTGATGTCACCGTGTATGGCTCGCCCTCCAAGTAATTCGGCCTGAAGGGCAAAGTCAGAGGTGCCGGACACACGGCGAAGTTTTGAGACAGAAGTAGCTAAGTTGGGTGATAAGCTCCAAAAGACGGTGGCAATTCGGGCTGCATTAGTGGCGTCGAGGTTATCCAGGCTGAACCTGTCGGGCCATGTCGGGTCATGGTGTTCAGCGGTTACAAAGTCAAAGGCGGCAGTCGCTGCGACAAGATCGTCGAGTGCAGTGTCGAGGGCTGCATTGGATGAAAAATCGCCTGGTTTGATAATGTTGTTGCACTGGGCGACGAGGCGAAAGCGATGATGGCACGGAAGTCAGTGAATGAGACGGCAATAAGGTCAGAGGCGATCACGACAAGGGCGGCAACTGAATCGGATAAGGCTGCGACGGCGGCACCCATGGTTTGAACTTTTAAACTCAAGGGTTTTTGACCGTCGGAGAAGATACAGTAAAAAAATCGTCTTCCGGGCTCCGGCTACTGACTTGATTAGACGGAATTAAGATGATTTAGTATTTTATTTCTTTTGTTCATTTTCTTTTAATGTCTTTTAAGTAAAATAACAATAAAAGTAAATCAAAAATGAAATATGAGGTTACATTTCGAAATAACATTTGTGCGGAGGTTACTTATCCAATTATTCCATCAAAATTTGACAAAATTTGGCAAGTGCCCCCTCTGCCCCCCATAAATCCGTTGCTGGCCATGCATGTGATCAAGCTGCTGAGTTCTCTGGCAAGTTCATATTTTTCGATTAGGATTGAATTTTCTCTGACCAAATGGGTGTAAGAAGACAAACGATTGAGGCACTTTTGAGATCTGAGCGCCAGAGGATAGAAATGGTTGAAGAATCACACCCGCACCCTTGATGACGGACGAGGCCCGTGGCCATAGATCTCTGTACCAAGTATGTCGTGAGTTGAAACTTGTAGACACTTGGAAATGTAGGTAAGAAAATGAGTTTGCAACCAGCCGTTGTACTGGCTCCTGGGATTTATTTCATGTTCCTTGATTTTATTGACAAGTTTGAGAGCAAAAGTTGAGATGTTTGAATAATTCTAACTGAAGTTCCATATTTTTTGGACCAAGTGGCTATAGTAGCAAAAATGATCCTTTTGACCCTCCTTTTGCATCTCTACATGAGGTGTCAGTACCCAATAGGAGTTGAAAAATACAGCCCAACATTTCACCCAATTGGATGTTAACACGTCAACAAAATCGCCGTCATTAGTGTAGCAGGTCATCAAGGGACCGCGAAGGATGTCGCAAATGCTCCATTCATTACTTTTAATCAAACGAAGGCTTCTCTGGTGTCAGGTAGTTTGGCATTTTAGTTGGATAACTTGACGGAAGGATGATGTTAATGCAGCTGGTTAGCGTAAGATTATGGTAGTTAAGCTTATGTTAAGTTTGTTAAATATTTTGAATGTAAACAAACACGTGTTGCCTTTTGTACGAGCACTCGTGTCCAAGCTTGTAAGAATACTTATGCTTCGAGCTGAAGAAAGAAAAGCAAGCTCTTTTGAGAAATACCTCTGTTCCCCTGTTTTCCTGTTTTATCACTGTTACAATTCTTATACAAAATCTCTGAATTAAGTCCAAATACACTGTCAATTGGTATCGGAGTTGATGAATTTGTCATCTTCAACATCTTTTGCACCAGGGCCGCCTGTATTTTAAGGTGAGGGTTACCAGATGTGGGCCGTGAAGATGACTGTGTATCTAAAATGGCAGCTACTCTGGGATTCAATTGAGTCAGATGAAGAACCAGAATTACCCAATAATCCAACACCTACACAGGTAAGGGTCTATGAGGAGAAGATGTCTCGTCGTTACAGAGCGGTAAGTACCCTTCACCAGGCTGTAAATCAAACGGTATTTAGTAGAATTATGGACTGCAAATCTGCTAAGGACATATGGGAAGAAGTTGAAGAGATTTTTCAAGGAAATCAACTAACTAAGAAGTTGCGGTTGTTTAATCTCCAGAAGGAGTATGAGATGTTGTTCATGACTGATACCGAAGCCTTGAGAGAATATATTGATTGATTGATGAAAATGATTAACCAAATTAGGTTGTTGGGTGAGAAAATGGACGAGAGCAGATTGGTTCAGAAAATTATAGTAACTCTACATCGAAGTTTGAAGCCAAAATCTCCTCTCTTGAAGATGCTTATGATATCTAGACTTGTCTGTTTCAGAGTTGGTAAGCTCTTTAGAAGCTGCAGAACAACGTATGGCTTTCAGTGACTTGCATAAATCTGCTGAGAAGGCCTTGATGGCTCATAAGTTCAGTGGAAAGTTTGATGGAAAACTGGATTTGAACTGTGAAGTTAAAGATGAAGTTAAGAAGAAGAAGCAGTGGGAAAAGAAAGATAAAGGAAAGATGGAACAGATTATACCAGTGATGGGCAAAAAATCAGGGAAGTATCCTCGTTGTCCACACTGTAAAAAAACAAACCACACTGAGCGGTTTTGTTACTATAGGCCTGAAGTTCAGTGCAAGCAATGTCAACAATTTGGGCATTCAGAGAAGGTCTGTCCAAAGAATAAATTGAAACAGCAAGCACAAGCAACTCAGACTTCTGAGAGTGTTGAATTTCAGGATGATCATGTGCTCATGGCTTTTGTTGCTGAAGGTATTAAAACTTCAGAACTGGATAACCAGACTTGGATGCTAGATAGTGGGTGTACACACCACATGACACCTAATGAGAGATATTTTGTCTCGTTGAAACCTATTTCGGGTTATCAGGTAAAGATAGGAGATAGATATTTACTTCCTGTAGTTAAAGAGGGTTTCGTGGCTGTTCAAACTCCAAAAGGTACTAAGTACATTGAAGATGTTTACTTAGTTCCAAAAATAGCTCATAACTTGCTCAGTGTGGGGCAGTTGTTAGAAAAGAATTTTCAGCTGTTGATGAGAAACAAAATGTGTGATGTTCTGGATCCTAAGGGAGGGTTCATGTTTTCTGTGAAGTTAGAAAACAGAACCTTTCTGGTTAATCTCCAAGCTGTGAAAGCAAAAGCTTTGGTTTCAGTGACTGAAAATTCAGTATTATGGCATAAAAGGTTTGGACATTCGAATGTTGAAACTTTGAAATTAATGGCTTCTAAAGCTATGGTCAGGAACTTACCAGCTATGACTAGTATACCTAGTATTTGTGGAGTTTGTCACGAAGGTAAATTGCAGCAGTTACCTTTCATTTCAGCTCCAAATCTGAAGACAACTCAGAAACTTGAACTGGTACACTCGGATGTGTGTGGACCTATGTCAGTTGAGTCCTTAAGTGGTAAGAGATACTTTCTGAGTTTCATTGATGATTTTATTAGATACTGTTGGGTTTATTTTCTGCAGAATAAATCTGAGGTATTTACTTGTTTTCAAGAGTTTAAAAGACTGGCAGAAAATCAAAGTTCTTGTTACATAAAATTGTTTCGTAGTGACAATGGATCTGAATACACTTCAAACCAGTTTCAGGAGTTCTTAAAACAATCAGGAATTCACCATTAACTGACTGTTGTGTACACCCCTCAGCAGAATGGTGTTAGTGAATGCAAAAATAGAACTTTGATGAATATGGCTCCTTGTCTGTTATTTGAAAAGTATATGCCAAAAAAGTTTTGGGCTGAGGCAGTATGTTGTTCACCTTTTTTGCAAAACAGGTTACCGAGTAAAGTGTTAAAGCAGAAAACTCCTTATGAAGCATGGTTTGGTTCTAAGCCTGTTGTTGATCATCTGAGAGTATTTGGCAGCATCTGTTACACTTTGGTACCTGAAGTAAAACGTGATAAATTGGACAGTCGAAGAGAAACTGGAATATTCATAGGGTACAACAGTGTAGCCAAAGGTTACAAAGTGTTGAATCCAATAACTGATCAATTCTACATAAGCCGAAGTTTGAAATTTGATGAAAGTGCATATTGGGATTGGAACAAGATGACTATTTCTAGCATTGAACAACCATCAGTTACTATATCTTCAGATGTCAATGAGACTGATCAGTCAGATGGTAGTCAGAAAATGAAGTCCTTAACAGATATTTATGCAAGCTGTGAAGTTGCTTCGATTGAACCTTCTGATGTATGGAAAGCAATGGATATTCATGAATGAAAAAAAGCTATGCAGGATGAGTTAAATATGATTGCAAGGTATCAAACTTGGACCTTGGTAGACAGACCCCCAGACAAGAATGTTATTGATCTGAAATGGATATTCCGGCTGAAGATGAATCTAGATGGATCAATTAATAAATATAAGGCAAGACTAGTAGTGAAAGGATACAACCAAGAGGCTGGAGTTGACTATTGTGAAACGTTTGCCCCAGTCACTAGGTTAGATACAGTTAAATTGCCATTATCTCTTGCTGCTCAGTTACACTGGAATGTATATCATCTTGATGTTAAGTCCGCTTTTCTAAATGGTGAATTGCAAGAACATGTTTATGTTGAGCAACCACCAGGGTTTGTTGATAATAAAAATCCTGGAAAGGTGTATCTATTACATAAGGCATGTTGAGCAACCACAAGGGTTTGTTGATAATAAAATTCCTGGAAAGGTGTATCTATTACATAAGGCATTATATGGATTGCATCAGGCTCCACGAGCGTGGAATCTTACGGTTGATAAATACCTAATCTCATTGGAGTTCTGCAAGAGTGTTAATGATGCTGCTTAGTATGTGAAACACTCTGGTTCGGGTATGATTATATTAGCACTCTATGTGGATGATATTTTGTTGACTGGAACTTCATTACTTGAAATTGAGACTGTAAAGCAACAGATAGGTCAAGTTCTTGAAATCACAGTCTTATGCCTACTGTTTTATTTTCTTGGTCTACAAGTAAAGCAAAATAAGGATGGTATTTTTATCTGTCGACCCAAGTATGTTTTTGATTTGCTGCAGAAGTTCAAAATGGTAAACTGCAAGTCACTAACTACACCAGGTGTTCAAGGTGAAGTTTACTAAATATGATGAATTTGGTGAGTGTGATGCTTCAGTTTTAAAAGGTTTGATTGGCAATTTATTATACTTATGTGCTACAAGACCGGATATCCTTTTTATGACAAGTCTGGTATCTCGATTTATGTTGAAGCCTTCTAAAACACAGTTCAGCACGAAGAGAATTTTAAGATACATCAAAGGAACACTAGATTATGGTATTCTATATAAAGCTTCTGTTCCGATTGAACTGATTGGTTATGTGGACAATGACTTCGGAGGCTTAGTTGATGATTCAAAAAGTACAACTGGTTATTGCTATTCTCTCGGATCAGGGATGTTCTGTTGGAATACACACAAACAAGTGTGTGTAGCTCAATCTACAGCGGAAGCAGAATACATTGTTGCTGCTTCTACGGTAAATCATGCTATTTGGATAAGGAAAATCCTGAACGAGTTGAAGTTGCTAAACTCAAAGCCAACACTAATTTATTGTGACAGCAAGTCAGCTATTGCCATGACTAAAAATCCGATAAATCATGGAAGAACTAAGCATATCAATGTGAAGTACCATGCCATTCGAGAAGCAGAGAAGAAAGGTGAGATTGTTCTGATACATTGCAAAACAGAAGATCAAATTGCAGATGGTTTCACCAAAGCATTACAGAAAGCAAAACACCTGCTTTGTGCAGCAACTTGGACTGCTACCAGCATTTACCATCAAGGGGGAATGATGGAAGGATGATTTTAATGCTGCTGATTAGCTGAAGATTATGGTAGTTAAGCTTATGTTAAGTTTGTTAAATATTTTGAATGTAAACAGACATGTGTTGCCTTTTGTACGAGCACTCGTGTACAAGCTTGTAAGAATACTTATGCTTCGAACTGAAGAAAGAAAAGCAACCTCTTTTGAGAAACACCTCAGTTCCCATGTTTTCCTTTTTCATCACTGTTACAATTCTTATACAAAATCTTTGAATTAAGTCTGAATACACTGTCATAACTTCTGCCAACTAGCTGTATTTCTCCTTCAACAATCAACAATTATTGATGCATGTTCATCTCAATGGTATACACAAGAGAACCTTCTTAAGAAATGTTATTGTACTAAGGATGAGTAACCCCAGAGTGCAGACTTACTACTGTGGTGGTGCGAGAAGTAACTAACTGCGGAGGAGGAGGCTGAGATAGCTAGGTTAAAGGTGCACAACTTCCGTAAGCTCGCTAAACATGAACAGCGACTCGTGCCCCATACACATCGAAAGCACGCCAATATGGGACCGGACGAGCAATACTGCATGTACCATCAAAATGGACACACTTCATAAATCCCCTTATGTGGCAATCATCACAACCACACACACAACTACAATCATTTTTTAATATGTGATTGTGATGGTTTACACACAAGGAGGTTTATGAAGTGTGTCAATTTTAAAAGTACAAATAATGTAGTTGTGATGATTGCCATATAAGGGGATTTATGAAGTGTGTTCATTTTGAAAGTACAAATAGCATTATCCAGGTCCGCAATAGCAAGCGCAGGTTCGGCATTTGGATGAGCCGGGCTGTCAACATAATAGAGTCGTCTGCAGAGACTGATTTGTTAATTGTTTGAAGTGATACCCAATGTGGAGAGTGGAAAGTAGTCTTCATTTTGCATAGTTGCATTTTCATCAACTCTTGCTCAGGTTGGAACTACGTTCAAGTAAGTGCCTAATCATGTGATTTGAACTGCCTCGATGGAACGTGCATGTTTATTGAATGTCTCAGCTCAACAAAAAAAGTCCTAAATAGTGTGACAAACACAATTGAAACGTATGTTTTCGCCATAGAATTAGAACCAATCAAACAAACTATGATTGTGAATGAGTCATACAAGTGAATACCCATAAAAGTTATCATCGATCAATTTTCAACCGAGCGATGTCTTACAATCTCCACACCCAAATACTCCACTGGTCCACGTACAGCCACATGTGGCTTTCCTACCTCAACTCTTACAGAAGAAATCTGGGGGAACTTGAGCAACACTCTTGATGCAATCTGCTGAGCCACAGCCTCAAGAAGATTGTACGACGGACCTTGAACAACATCTTCAACTATGCTGCAAAGCGATCAAAATCAATTACGACATAAAGGAGCAGAAAATAAGAAAATATCCGGCGAAATCAGGAAACTCTTGACATTATAGATAATACCGAGTCTCGTATCCAATGTGCTTCATGTGTTTTCAGAAGCAATGGCTGAATGTAATTATGGCTTACCGATATATAGCGGTGTAGCTGATGGTGTCTGATATCTGGTCTGAATTACCAGCAACCTGAAGATCCATCCACGCATCTACATCAACTGAGAACTTCTGACCCAACTTCTTCTCTTCGTCTTTCACACCATGGAATCCATGGAACCTCAAACCCCTTAATACAAGCTTGTCACCCTTGCCATAATTTGACAGTAGAGCTTAATCGAAGCATAAACCACATATAAGGTTAGCAAATGACATGTCATGTGCACAGAATCTTCATATTCTCATATTATCCAACAGTTAGCCTTTAGTTAGACACTTTGCTGAAAGTAACAAAAAATAATTTAGCTCAAATTCTTAGGATTGGCAAAAAGATCCTCATTGAGGATATCTCACTTTATGGAGATGAATTCACGGGAAATAACAGCTGGTGTGCGAGTTAAAAGCTTCAGCTACTAGCAGGAAAAATTCTGAAACTTCAGTGTCAAACATAATCTCCTTTGGAAGTGCTAAATATATGTAAAAGTGTATGCGAACCAAATCAAGGAAGTCAAACATAATAATGCATGAATGCAAGCAACCAGGATAAAGACAACTCAAGAATATTGAACCAAAAGGAGAAACTTACATGCTAATAGATAGACGCATGTTAGATTGCTTTGTATATCATAATCCATTTACAAAGATTAACATATAAACATCGGTTGTGTATCCATTTATGCGGAATATAAAAATAGTTAATATATAAAACTTGAATTAGCAGAAAGTAAGCATCCAAATTCCAACTTCATTACATTCCCACTGTAGAATCCCAACACTTAAATATGTATAATTGCAGATAAACCATTGATAATCAAACCAAAAAAAAAAACGATCTTGAACTGAAAAATATAAGCAAAGAAAACATTTCTACTTGAACACAAACCCGTATAGACTGCAGCACACACCAGTCAAATTCTCACAGAAACAAGAGCTCAGTTTTCCAGATACCCCAAATACGAGAACGGAATTATAAATTTAAAACATGTATAACTCCCACTGCGCATCAGCTGAGAAATAAGATGAAAATGATACAAATTAGTCTCTTACAACAGCCCGAAGATGTCATACGCGATGGTGGGAAGACCAGTTTCACGAGTACACTGAAGATCTGGAAAAATATAGAAATTTAAAAATCAAAAATATCTGGAATGATTTGATTTTAATGTTGGACTAGCATATACCTGTGGCTAAAGGCACGGCTACAAATATACATGTAATATAAAGCTATAATGCAAGATTAAAATGGATTGTCAAGAGTATCAGTCACGATCCGGAATGAATGTGTTGAATTCACATGTATTTACATGAAAAAGTCAATAGTTACATAAATACTGGACAATGTAAATAACACAAATGATAATGCAAAAAAATTAATTTGAAGTGGTGTGGTATTTGATATATGCAACTGCCAGGACAATTTTTGCTAGTGCTTCGAAAACAAAACATTTAAGTGATGATGAAATAAAAATAAGACAAATGTCAATTGATTCAATTAATTGCCTTTGAAATAACTTCAGCGCCTACCGTTCGTCCACCTTCTGTAAGGGCAGATCTGTGTTCTTTAATCAAGGAAAAAAGTAAATCAGATTTAATATATACCTCAGAAATTAAATACATATGTACATGCCAAACAGAACCATATGACAACTATGCACACACCCACTTGCAAAAATTATTTTACAAATAAACCAGCAATGTGGTCTTTTAAGAAGAGAAGAAAGCAACTGGAAGCCAAAATAGAAGCATGTTACAATATATACCCGTGGGGGTATCCGCATCAAAGGCAAGAAGATGTGGGCGGATAACCACACAATTGGCCTGCTATGAAGAGTTTATAATAAGAAAAGGTCATGGAATGTTGTTTGTTATGAAGAGTTTATAATAGACCGCCTCAATCAACATTTGGAGAAATCAATAAATCTATACCAAAATATAATTCCTATCTCCAAACATGGATTTCATTGAAAATTAAAAACCGATTTATGACACTAAAAATAGAAGGAGACTACAAAAACTCAACAGAATTAATTGGAGAAGCTAAAAAATAACTCAGCCCGTCATATGATTCCACACATAACATCAAATGAAAAAAATATCTCATTGAAACCTTGCACTACAACAAGTAATTGAGAATGTGCATGGCAGTAGGCCTTCTGAACAAAATCAATCAACTCAGTGTCTCATTTGATCTCGAGAAACTTATGTGCTATAATAATCACAATAAGGTTGATCAGAATCAGACATGCATCATTCCAAAATTTTATGCAGATTGTATTTTTTATGCAGAATAACTGTAGCGCTTATTCTAATGATGAACTAACATGTAAATGGAACAAGGAAAAAAAGTAATTAAAGTTCAAGACCATCAAACAGGATAATTGTTAAATAACTAAATGCACCTTCTATGTACATGTGAGCTCATTTCCAAATATTTTACATCAATACAAACGGAAGGTAACAACAATCACACAACAGAATAAAAATCATTATAAAACAAAAAAGTATGTGAACGACATGATCTAAGGATAAATGAAATTGGAGCAGCATATAAACAAAAGTGAGCCTACAGGTTCCATACCCCATGACTGAAGCAAGATGAGAGAATTGAAGGAAGAAAGAGAAGGATTCAGTAGGCAAATTGTTCACAAACATGGGTTTCACTAACGAATAAATCTAGTCTGCTGACTTCTCCTATTTACTGATTTAAGGTTGAATCAGCAAGTGATGTTTATCTCCGCTTCATTGCAGCTTCTAGATGACATATTGCTTTAAAGCTGAAAAGCACACTTGTGACATGTGATGCAGCATCAGTTTTAATCTGTAAAATATTTCTTTTTCAATGAATATGGCCAACATAGTACACAATGTTTACTCCTTGATAATCTTAAATAGTTCAAAAGACATCCAACATTCAAACATCTAGTATTGCCTGGAATCAAGAAAGAGCCCAAGTAGACAGATAACATAACACCTGCATTCCATTATTCAAAATACAATCAAAAACATCAACTTCAATTCAAAATGATATTCAGTAAACCATCCTTATTTTTTCTATGAATTCGGAACATCATAAAGCTAATACCAACAGCATCTATGCATTCCTATTAGTTAGCATGCAATAGGTATAATGCTTCTCAAGAACAAACATTAATTAATTAATCAATCTCCGAGACAAAAGAAAAACGGCAAACATAAACTCACATCAGCAAAAGAAGGGGGGAAATTCGCCACAATATCATCGAATTCTGACCAATCATAACCCTACAGATATAAAATTACCCAATCCAAGACAAAACACTTGTCTAATTCGAGAAAAAAAACATTAATATAGTACCTAAAATCGTAGGATTGAAGGCATGAACGGAGTGAAGATGACGATGGACGGAGTGAAGATGATTATTGCAGTTTTTGAGCAAACCGGACTGAAGATGAAGACAGTAGGCGGTGGGCCGTCGTTTTTCCTCGGGAGAGAGGAGAAGTTTTCTTCTAACGGGCCTGGCGAAAGAATGAAGAAGTTAAAACTTGCTTCAACCCAAAGACTTGCCCCCCACTATGGGTGTGATTAGTAAATTTGATGATAAGGTGATTGTTGACTGATAAGGTGATTGTTGACTGATAAGCTGACTGATGACTGATAAGGTGACTGATGAGATGATTGATAAGGTAGACTGATAAGGTGACTGATTTGATTAGACTTGTTTCGCAAATTTACCTGCTAAAACGATTGATTTTCGTAAAATGACATAAAAAGGATATTAGTTCATATTGTTATGATCATTTTTAATAATAATCTATATCACAATTATTATTAAATAAAAAATATTTTTAACTTTGATAAATTTAATTTATTGTTTAAATAAATATTTATTATTTTATATATAATAATAAAGTTTAGAATAATGAAAATAATATACTGCTTTTTTTTAGATAAGTAGAAAATAATATACTCTTATTAGAAACGTGTAGGTATATAAAGCTAAAGGCAAAATTGGAATGAAAGACTTATGAGTCACTATATTTTGTAATCAGACTGAAAAAATGACTTTTCAAATCAATCACCTTATAAGTCACGTAACGGACTTATTTTGTCAAATTGACTTATAAGTCAGAATTGACTGATAAGGTGACTTATAAGGTCACGCTAAACACAGCCTAAGCCTGTAGTAACTAGTAGCTACAGACTTGTCTTTACCGTCGCCTTATTAGTTGATTTTGCCTTATAAATCAATTTGATAAAATAATGCCATGTTTGCAAGTTCGGCTGAAAAATACTTTTTGGCTTTTCAATTGCAGGTGCCCTTTCTACACTGTTTGTGATTTTGGTTTTTGTCGGTAGACTAGGGATGGAAAAGCCCCCAAAAGCCCAAAAGCCAAAAGCTTCTTGGAGTATATTCTGGGAGGCTTAAGGCGATGGTAATTTTGTAATTATTTAAAAATTCACTTTTAAGATAATTTTGTCTATATACAAATCGATAATACTAAAATGCCCAAAAATTTCCTCATTACTTCCTTATAACACTTTATAACTTCCTTATAAGAGCACCTTTTTTAAAAACCCTCCTCAAAAGCCTAAAGCAACTTTTCAGTAGAACTTGCAAACAGGGTCTAAGTCTGTTACATGAACGTCCACCTTCAGCCTTATAAGGTGATTGATTTGAAAGCCATTTTTTCAGTCTGATTAAATAATAAGGTGACTTATAAGTCTTTCATTCTAATTTTACCCTTCACTTTAATTTAAAGATTTTTATGAATAAAATATGAATATTTGAATTTATAAAAATTTACAATATTATTTTCATTTTTCTAAATTTCATTCTTAATATTTAAAATAATAATTATTTATTTAAATAATAAATTAAAATTATTTAAACAAAAAATATTTTTTTATTTAATAATAATTGTGATATGGAATATTAATAAAAAAAATACAATAACAAAATAAAATAGTGTCCTTTATGTCATTTTACGAAAATCAGTCACCTTATCAGGTAAATTTGCGAAACAGGTATAATTAAACCAGTCACCCTATCAGGTCACCTTATCAGCCACCTCATCAGTCATCTTATCAGTCTTCAATCACCTTATCAGTCACCAGTCACCTTATCAGTCTGATTTGCTAAACACAACCATAGATAAGAATGCAAACTTTCATAAACTATGTGGCAAACATCACAATCAACACATTAAAAAATAGTTGTGGTTGTGTGTGGTTGTAATGGTTGCCACCTAAGGAATTTAATGAAGTGTATTTATTTTGAGGGTACAAGTAGCATTGCTCATCAGATAAATACAAAAGGTTGTTAATTAATTTATCTATTCTCAGACACATTCCCATTAATTTGTTGGTGGGTAGAATTATTGAAAAATATATCATTTCTTAAAAATTCTACTTATGCTTCAGAAAAAAAGCTAAAGATGCAATACAGATTATTATGAAATAATATATGATATTTGGTTGAATGAAAATTGATAATCCGAATAAAATATAATTTTTGTACTACTAGCAATATATATAGATATATATTAATATAATATATTGTAAATAAGTTACAAAATAAGTTTCAAGTTATAAATCTCCTTTATGGGAGATTTGTGGGTATTAAATCTCCAAAATAGGAAAAGTGAAGAGGGATGCATTTCTCTTCTTCCATTGTAAATCCATTCTTCCATCTATAAAAGAGGGATTCTCTCACATGTTTGAATACATTCCAAAATCCACTTTCAGTTTCATTGTGAGTGCATGTTTTGAATTGTAAATCTCGAAAATTGCATGTTGATGGAAAAATTGACATCTTCGTTCACGAAAAGAATATTTTTGGTTATTCATGAGAATGATATTCAAATTATCTATTATTTTTCAAATTATAAAAAAAATTTGGTGTTTTCATGAAAAAATACTTGTGGTTTAATTTGCTTGGTTTAATCAAACTTTTCTGTGTTACACTTAATGGTATTTTATCTGTTTAGTTGGTTCTTTATTTGTATAGACATTTATTTTATTTCGGATATATGTAGTGTATGGGTGAGGTAAGTAGTTTATTTCTGATATATCCACTTATTCCTTTATTATTGTTATAATACTGATAATTACTATTATTAGAATTATTATTACTATTACTAGGATTATGATTATGTTTATTTTTGAGTTGAGAGTTTCCACGGAAACAATCTCCCCAACCTGTTGAGGGGTGGGGGTATGATTGCGTACAATTTACCCTCCCCAGACCCTGCATAAGGGCGGAATTTACTGGGTATGTTTTGGTTTTGGAATCAAACTTTTCTATGGCTTTAAGTTTTTCTTGACATTTTGGGAAAAAAAATGATTTTGGTAATATATGGAATTTATTTTGTGCTATGGACATGAGTCACTCATGGAACTGGTTGATTAGATAGCATGATACGTTCTCCTTTAGTGCATTAAATTTAGTTTCATTTATTAATTGTTCACCATTAAATTAATTGATGGTTTGACATTAATTTAATTGATGATAAATGTTTGATGCTTTTCCTATAAAATATCCTAGTTTCTTTTAAATTAATGGTGTATAACTTATGTATGGGTGTTGAAAGTAAATAAAGAAAGGTATTTCATTTGGATACAATTGATGTATTTATTTCAATTTATTAAATAGTTTGATTTATTTTAATTATTATTCCCATCTATTATACATAAAGTTTCAAATTCAACATTACTAACTTTTTTGTTCGTGAATTTCACAAATGACAAATAATATTGATGAAAGTAATGATTGATTGTTCAATGTCGGAGACTCCTCCCACCAACCACTTGGACAAGTTGAGATCTCGATGTATACTCTCACTCTTAGGGGCTCTTTTGGAAAGAATGGTTTTAGGGATACATCGGTTCTGAGGGTTCCGATAGCTCTTCAGATGACATCTATTCCAATTAAACACAATGAGAAGCCAGAAAAATTTTCTGGATCCAATTTTAAAGTGTGACAACAAAAGATATTGTTTTATCTCACGATGTTGAATTTTACAAGATTCTTGAAGGAGTATCCTCCAACTATTAGAAAGGATGAATTGGATGAACAATCCTTGACTGCAATTGATGCATAGAAGCATTCAGAATTCCTTTATCAGAATTATATATTGAATAGCTTGTCTGATATTTTATACACTGTATATAGTGTTAGAAAGACATTCAAAGATTTATGAAATGATTTGTAGCACAAGTATAAATCTGATGATGTTGTTGCAAAGAAGTTCTTGATTGCCAAGTGCTTGAATTTTAAGATGGTGGACACTAAGATTGTTGTAAGTCAAGTCCAAGAGCTTAAGATAATTTTTCATACATTTACTGCTGAAGGAATGATGATGAGTGTAAGTATCCAAGTCGGTTCTGTCATTGAGAAGTTACATCCTGGATTGGTGAACTTCAAGAACTATCACAAACTAAAGAGAAAGGAGATGACAATGGAAGATCTTATTCTCAAACTTCACATTGAAGAAGACAACAAGCGTTTTGATAAAAAGACTTCCAATACTGTTAATGTCAATACTGCCAAAGTTAATGTGGTTGATCATGATACGGACAAGTACAAGAAGCCTAATCTTGGGTCTAAATTGGGACCAAAAGAAGAAGTTGTCACAAAATCCTAAACGAGTAGTGTATTGATCATGATACGGACAAGTACAAGAAGCCTAATCGGTTTCTTTTGTATGAATCTCAAAATCCTGATATTCACAAGAACATAATAATGGAATCAAAAAATGCATCATTCTTTGAGGATGTATTTCCATCAGTGTTCGAGAAAGCATTGGGCGGTCCCAAGGCGTTTTGGGGCCGCCCAGCGTCCAGCCAGTTGGGCTAACAGATTTTTTTAATTTTTTTTAAATTTTTTTTGCAAAAAAGAATTTCAAATAAAGTCGGCCGCCCAGGACGCCTGGGCGGCCCTGGGCGTTCCTGGGCGGGTGGCCTGGGCGTCCGCCTGGCCGCCCAGCACTAATTCGGTGCGGCCAGGCTGCCCAGGGCCCCTAGGCGGCTGCCCAGGGCGCCGAAAACTAGAACATTGATTTCCATACAAATCCAAAGAAGTTGAAGCAAACTTTTCAGAAAGAATTTTGGATGGCATTAGTCAAGGAGAAAGTGAAAAAGCTGAAGAAATTCAGCTAGATTCCAGACGCAGTAAAAATGTAAGGATAGAAAAAAAATTGGATCAGATTTTCTAACCTATATGATTGAGGGGAACCCAAAACTTACAAAGAAGCTGTAAATTCTACAGAGTGCCTTTTATGGAAAGAAGCCATAAAAAGTGAAATTGATTCCATTCTGTATAACCATACTTGGGAATTGGTGAACCTCCCTCCTGAATGTAAACCATTAGGTTCCAAATGGATTTTCAAAAGAAAAATGAATACAGATGGAACAATTGATAAATATAAGGCCCGACTTGTAATCAATGGATACAAACAAAAAGAAAGTTATGATTAAATTGATACTTATTCTCCCGTGTCGAGAATAAATTCAATAAGATTGATTTTAGCAATTCCTGCATTACGAAATCTTGAAGTCCATCAAATGGATGTCAAAACTGCTTTTTTAATGGAGACCTCGATGAAGAAATCTACATGGAACAACTTGAGAGTTATATAGCTACTGGACAAAAAAAGAAAATCTGTAAACTAGTGAAGTCTTTGTATAGACTTAAACAAGCACCCAAGCAGTGGTACGAGAAATTTAACCATGTCATGTTGACAAATGGGTACAAGATCAATGAGTGTGGCAAGTATGTCTACATCAAATCTACTGAACAAGAATATGCAATCCTCTGTCTATATGTAGATGATATACTAGTTATGGGCAACAATGATTGAGTGGTAAAATCAACCAAAGACTTGTTGAACTCCGGGTTTGATATGAAAGATATGAGTTTGGCAGATGTAATTTTAAGAATTAAAATTATAAGAACGCCAAATGGCATCATATTAAGTCAGTCACACTATGTTGACAAGATTCTTGACAAATTTAATAACGATGATTCTAGCTTTGCTAGAACTCCGATTGATATAAGTCAACATTTGTCCAAGAATAAAGATTAAAGTATTGCTCAAATAGAATATGCTAGAGTGATAGGTAGCCTTATGTACCTAATGAGTTGTACAAGACCAGACATTGCCTATACGAGTAGTGTATTGAGCAGATTCACGAGTAATCCTGAAAGTGGTCACTGGAAAGCAATTACTAAAGTACTGAAGTATCTAAGATATACCCGTGACTATAGACTACATTATACCGGAGATCCTGTTGTGTTAGAAAGATATACTGATGCAAGTTGGATTTTTGATGTACAAGAATCCAAAACCATCGGTGGATATATTTTCATAATTGGAGGAGGAGCGATTTATTGAAAATCAGCTAAATAGACCGTAATAACCAGATCCACGATGGAATCTGAGTTTGTGGCACTCAATAAATATAGCGAAAAAGTTGAATGGTTACGCAATTTTTTGGAAGATAGCCCTGGTTGGCCAAAACCGCTACCGATAATATGTATACATTGCAATTTGGACTATGCAGCTCAAGGGATACCAATAGAACTTTTATGCTTAATCTAGATTTGGAATTTGCTACCAAGTCAAACAAATTGCGGGTATCGATTTTCAGAGCAAAGTACAATGTTGGTCCGGACTTTCTAGAGTACCAAATCAATAAAGCTGGTGGCTCACATCTTTGGAAGCATCTATACAGGAACTTTGATCTAGTCCGAATGTGTACGATATGGACCATTAAAAATGGAAATTCTGTATTATTTTGGGCTAGAATCTGGTTCCTCTTTGATTCCCCGCTCTTTACATAGTCCCTCCACCTTATTTATCTTACTGATTTTGATCTCACCATTAGTCAATTTTGTAATGATGTAGGGACTTGGGACTTAGATAAACTCTTTTACTGGTTTCCTGTCGATGTTGTTCACCGAATATTGATTATTCTAGCACCAGATCAGGAGGCTAGTGCTCGCATCCGTTCCTGGGCCCTTTCCTCGAATGGCATGTTTAGTTGCACTTCAGCCTTAACTGGTTTGTTTCAACCGCAGCAAGAGAGGCATGAGGATCATTTGCGTCTGTTATGGTCTCTGAAGATACCTGAGAGTGTTAAAATTTTCCTATGAAAAGTTTTACACCAAGCCTTATGGACAAATTGTGAGAGGTTCAGACGGGGGATTTCGGAGTCTTGCATATGCCATCTTTGCTTGTCCCCTTTCAGAATCCAGTATTCACGTACTACGGACTGTAGAAGAAGCAGGGAGACTTGGCTCAAGCTTTATGCAAAGCTACCAGATTTATTCTTTCAACAGAATCCAGTATTCACGTACTAAGAGACTTTAGAAGAATAAACACGGTTTTCGGCATACGTGCATATTGTGCAGCAATGATCAGTGTGCCTAATCAACTAGCTTTACGCTCATATCTAAGTTACCACCTCAAGGAAATTCGTCTACTTTAGCTAGTCATCCAGTGTTACATCAAGATATGGATGGTAGAGTGTCTGCAGGAAGTAATCTAGTGAGCTCTTCTAGTACCTGGGACTATTATGTCCATGTGGATCATGCTGTGTGTCCCAAATCCTCTTCTGCAGCGTGTGGCGGCATGATTCATTCAACACAAATAACCTGGTGCCTCGGTTTCTCCAAGCGCATTGGTCATTGTTCGGCGATTACAACGAAACTCTGGGGCATTTTTGAGGGGCTCAACCTAATCTGTGAGCTTAAGCTAACAAATGTCAAGCTCCTCTCGGACTGTAAACTTGCTATTGCCCTAATTGAAGGGAATGGAGGATATACTTAACTCTGAGCTAGTGTGGAGAATCTGGAGCATGCTATTAAGAAGTAGAGTCAAGGACATCGCCCATATAAACCCAGAATCCAACATAGAAGCTGATGGAGCTCTCGGTTGGTGCAAAAGTGCTTGTTTGCTCCAGTGTCTACGATCCAGTCCACTTTGTTCTTGATCAAATTGACTTCACTTATCATCGCTGCGATCATATCCTCATCATTCTCATCTTGTTCATCCTCTTTAATAAGATTGGATTGAGGTCCATGTTCACGTCCTTTCTTTGGCACGTTCTTGCATTTTGGACATTGATATGACTTGTGACCAAGGGTATTGCAAAGGAAACAGATCGTCTTGGCAGTTGATGGTTGGAATTTTGTCAATTTCTTTTGTCATGTTCGTGACTTGTTTTGGGGACGATCATTCTGCCTCTTTGCTCCAACTTGTGGTTTGATGTAGGAACTATCTGTTTCAATGAGATGAGCATTAGAGTAATCAACTAGTCCAGAAAGATGCTTATCTTTCAGTCGATTGGCTTCTTCCATTCTTATGTGACTGATGAGTTCCTGCAGAGTTAAGTCTCTTTTCTTGTGCTTGAGATGGTTTCTGTAATCGGCCCAGGATGGTGGAAAAGGTTCAAGAAACACGTTGGCCTGGAACACTTCACATATTTTCATTCCTTCATTGATGCACTTGTTCCATGATTGGCTTGTCTTCCTCCATGCTGTAGGCGAGCCATTTTCCGACGACGTATTTCTTCTTTCCCGCATCGTCAGTGCCATACTTCTTTTCTAGGGCATCCCAGATTGCTTTGGCTGATTTGAACAACACGAATAGGTCGAACAAATTGTTTACCATGTGGTTAAGGAGATGTCCACGAACGGTTTTGTTGTCCTTGTCGTACTTCTTGATGGCCTCAGAGATAGCATCTCATTTTGATGCCTCGGCCGCGGTCAGGGGACCAACGCCAGTCGGAGTTGGCAACTCAGGAGTATTTTCGAGCAACACATAATCTACATCTAGGGCTTCGATAAAGATTAGTAACTTCTGAGACCAACGTTTATAATTGCTTCCATCAAGAGGTTTTAACTTGGACAAATCAGGAACAGATCGAATGGTTGATGCCATGATAATTTGCAGAAAAAATCGCTTTCAAATTGTTGGTAAAGTAGAGCAAATTATCAATTGCGAGAACTTATCGATATTTCATTTCAAGCTGTGTCGTGGACGCGCAAACTGCCTTGAAAGCGATTTCGGCACTACCGCGGTGCTAATGGTCACTTTGCCGGTCGCTCCCGAAGCTTACCACAGCCACCTCCTTCACGTGAAGCACTTCACGATCAGAGGTTGGAGCAAGATACCCGTACCGTCGCACAGAGGGAACAAGAGAATATATAAGTGGATTGCTAATTGCAAGAAGTGATTTTCGAGTTGCCCATTAAGATATATTTATAGGGGAGATAACAGAAGTTCGTCTCCCACCACAACACGAACAGTCACGTCCCGCAGGAGTTAATGTTCCACTATGACACTATGTCGAAAATCAATGATCATGTTTATCCCACGTTTAAGAAATGCATAGACATGATTTGTACATATCCACATGTATATATCTTCATCTTCTGAAAGGGAAGGGATTGTCCAACAAATATAACATCATATAGATTAATATCTTTTTGGGCCAAAACAATATTGAGCTTTGGAGGAGAGCCTCAGCCCAATGCACACACACACAAACGCGCGACGACCGGACGGGCCGGGCGGCGGCGGCGGCAGCGCGCGAGGGCATGGCCTATTTCCTCACAATACTTTACAACTCACTTGTGGGTAAAAGTATTTATACCCTTCCCCACTTCCTTCTCAAACCAATGTGGGACAAAGGGCTTTCCATCTTTTCCATTAAATGCCTTTAAGACATTTTTCCACAAATCTCCACCTCCCAAAGGCCAAAAGTGAATCCACTTAAGAGAATTATGGAGTCGCTGATATTGCCAGCACCCAAGGC